>WBNO01011377.1:77500-159781 GCA_013400575.1 Peucedramus taeniatus
TGCCATCATAGCAGCCGTCTGAAATTTCCTCCACTGGAGCTGCTGAATGCTTTGGAAGTACAGAAAGCCTAGAATTGAGACAGAATTACACTAGCATTGTGTAAATAATCAAACTGTGACCTGTGGGGTTAAAACCTATAATTGGAGTGATACTTCAAAGAGATGACTACTTTTTCAGTGCTATTTTGTTCAGCCAGATAGGAAGATGGCTTGTTGGGATTTTATTGGCCAGCAACACTACTGCAAAACTGATATTTTCAACAGCTGCTGGTGCATTTGTGCTCTGAAAAATTAGAGGCTACATTGAAGCATTAAAGAACATCAAAGGACCAATTTAATGCAAAAAAACAAGTACTCAAACTGGATCTATTTTACTGCGAATTAATAATGCAGATTTATACAAAATGTGATGCACTGAGGGCTTTGTTTTTATAGGGACTTCAAAACCACTTTTTCCCCCCATCACAAAACATTAGATTTATTTATCTGACTGGTATTTTTTGTCAATGCTTTTCTTTTGGTCCAAAAACCTGCTAATTACTGGGAAAATTACAAGTTTGCATTAACTTGGAATTTT
This sequence comes from Peucedramus taeniatus, assembly GCA_013400575.1. Lineage (NCBI taxonomy): Eukaryota > Metazoa > Chordata > Aves > Passeriformes > Fringillidae > Peucedramus > Peucedramus taeniatus. The sequence goes on from WBNO01011377.1 coordinate 78,078, forward strand.
GAACTCTAAAGTAGACCATATTATACTGTCTCACTCTCAGTCTCACACACACATAGATTACTGTATTGCTATATCCCACATTATATCCGACCTATTACACAATTAGGGAAGATTATTTAGGCACATAGCCCTTTTTATTAAGTCTTAGTTCTAATACCACCATTGTTGAGTTGTTAGCACTGAAAAACATTGGGATTTATCATAAAGTTCAGTAGAGGGCACGCGATATCTCTTCTTTTACCAGAACTTCTCTTTTATTAGAGACAGGAGATATTTAAAGTGTCAAAATTAATTGCAGGAAACCTCACATCAAAACATTTGGTTGTTTGTTCCCATCTAAGTAACAATTGAGTTGCCCTGTGTAGCTGTTTTATGCTATTTTTACATTTCATCTGCCATTCCTCCTAAAAAGAAAACCTAATCAAAGAGTATATATACATACCACACGGGTAACATCTTATCTCCCTTTTATTTTTGCAGATCAACTATTTATTACACATGTATTTTTAGCAACTACAACCTGGTTTGCAATGTGTTTCAGATGGAGTGTATTACAGAAACTTTGCAGGAATTGGTGGATGATATTTTAGCTACAAAATATTTGAGAGGGAGGAAAACCACTCTGCTCAGACCTTAAACACATGTTCAGATACAGGGGTACCAGCTTGTACCCAGGAACTCAACTGGATGTTTGCCACTGCCGTTAGCAAAAATTGCTCTTGAAAAATATGAAGTCATTAAAAATATAGCTAATAATCCCAAAATAAACAGCACAGGAAGGGATGAATGGACGTGCTCTTGCTGTTCTGGTTCATTTTGCTGATGATGGGTGCACCTAGGTCAGAGTGGGGGGAGGTGGAGAGTTTACTAGTAGAAAAAAATTGCAGCTATTGAAGCACTACTGCTGCATTTAGATGCTTCTAAATAGTCATGTTTTAGGCTTCCAATTTGATTGTTTCTTTTGCAAACTAGTGAGTCATTTTTCAGAGCATTTTATAGACAAGGATTTTATCTCGTAGTTTAGTGATGACAGCCACTTTATATATATATATATATATATATATAATTCTGCATGTTGATGATTCATTGTTCATTTTTCACCACCAGGTTTTATTTTGTATCCAGCAGTTAAGCTGCAGTTGCCCTTTTTTCTTATTTTTAGAAAGGTCGAATGTGTTTCGAATCCAAATAGTACCTTTAGCAGAAACAAATGTTTTGTTCTAAGGTTAGGAACTTCATCATACAAGAAAATTAATCTAGCTGTCTACCTTTGATAGTAAAAGCACAAATAGGAGTCCCCTATACAGCCAGGATTACCTGCTTTGATATTTGCATGGCTCATGCACCAAACTGGGAAACAGACCAAATATCTAAATGCTGATGTCAGTAGAATCCCCGGGTTAAATATTGTAAATTTATTTCTATTATGTATTACAAAAGACACCCTTCCTCATTAATTTTACTGAAGTCTCCAGATGGGAAACAAAATATTAATTTTGTTCAGCCTTAGGCATTGTTGACTGTTAAGGTACTCACTAAATCACTGATCTTATACACATTAATATTAGATTTCTGCTATAAAAATTTAAGACCCATGGGTATAAGGTTCAGTTTGTCATAAGTATAATTAATTGTTTTCAGAAATGATTAATTTGTCAAAATGGCAAACATACATATTGGGCAGGCGAGACTCCTGAGCAAGCTAACCTACCTTAAAGTCATGGTAATACTCATGGAATTATGCAAATTAATTGAGTCTTTCAATGTTGCATAAAATGCTACTACTAGTACAATGCATGGAACATTAGGCTGTTCATCCAACAAAAAAGTTGCATTTTAAAGGCAGGCTTCTTTACAAGAGAGTCCTTATGGCAGAAGGCCCTTACAAGTACCATTTTTTTCCTGCAAAGCGACAGACTTTCAACCGTTACACAGAAGTTGTATTTTTTTATTACAATTTTTAAAGCAACCCTCAAGAGTAGAAAAAACAGTAAAATTCTGGTGACCTGAGACAAAGGAACCTACGAGATCTGCACTCTGTGCTGATGCTAGGGGGAAATGGTATAAGTCCTAGTAATAAGAGTTTCACTAGTAAAACCTCATTTACAAGCCTGGGAACTCGTGATACACTACATTAAAATCTAAAAAGATTAACTTAATTATGCAAATTAAATTTACTGTTTATCTTCTAAATAGTAAAAGTCCTTGTCAACATTGGAATAGCCATATTACTCTAAATGCATTTCTTTCCCTCCAAAGCAAGCCACATGTATATTTGAAACTCCAGTGCAGTTAATTATTATCTATAAAGTCCATTCAAACATAGACTTATGCTCCTCACTAGGCAAAACATTTATTTTTATGCCCACTCGTAGTGTCTGGTTATCAATGAACTCAATATGTTAGTGCAGCAAATAAAAATGTCCATGTTTAATACAATTATTTTTAATATCCCTAGATGTTAAAGACTAAGTATTCCTAATGACATATTCCCTACCAAATCACTTGGAATTTCCTGGAGATTCACCCTCCTAACTCTTCTTCTTCACTCCCAAAATCAGTATTTCTGGAATAAGAGATATTAAAAATAGTCAAAGAGGTATTTCAGGGGTGAAGAAAAGCTTCTCTCATGGCTGAAAGTCTCTCTTCCAAATCCCATGGAGCCCCACAGAGCTGATTCTGATTTTCACCCATTTTATTCAAATGCCACCAACTGACTTTGTGGTTGTTCCTATTTTACATTGCTGTAAATACAATCAGGATTACAACGTACACCCAAACACAGGTAGGCTGTGAGTGCTCCATCCATCCTGGCACACTACAGCATAATGCAGGGCCATTAGACAAATGCACTACTGAATCAATTATTCTGGTTTGAGGCAACAACTTCTGGCCTTGGACTAATAGACAAATATTAATTTCAATCTCACCACTGTCAACAGTCTTGCTATTAAGATATATATCAAAGACACTGTTATTATGACAAACGTAATAGCCTTCCTTTTCCACATTTAATCACATTTTAAATAGTTTTTTTTAACTTCAAACTGGACTTTGATAATTTATTATATTAAATGCAGATATTCTTTGATGGTTTTTTACTGATAGCCTGTAGAACAATTATAAATACCTGACATTCAAAGGAGTTATGCAACATTACCCTAATAGTTTTAATTTTTTACATATTCAGTTAAGAATTAATAGTCAGGAACGTTATGTTCTGTTCCATAAATTCAGGTATTTTCCTTTTTTTCTCAAAAAGCCAAGCAAACTAAAAAACTCAAAAAAATCCCCAACTCTGTTAGATTTCCTTTATAGTCTTAGAGCATGTAAAATTTAGAAATTTCAATAAAGAAAGAAATCTAGCTCTTAAACCCACCACATATGCAGGTGTCATGTCAGGCTGTGACAGTGGGATCCCACTGTGCTTGGGTGCTTTCATGTCACACCCAGTACCTCCAGCAGCACTTGCTGTACATGGGGAGAACACAGAATATTTCAACTCCCAGCCCAGGTTTCAGCATGGACTGTGTGGGAGTTCAGGGAACCATGATGCCAGAGCTGCTGCATGGTCACCACTGGAGGTGTGGAACGGGTGCTCCTGGAGGAGGAAAAGTGGAGCAGAAGGGTTGAGGTCATAGCCCTGGGTTGGGAGAACCTGCAGCAGAAATGCAGAGAGGAGTAACAGGCCCAGCCCTGGCATCAGGGCAATGGTCAGCGTGGTACCCAAGAGAAGCCATTTGGAGACTTCTCCATTTGGACTATGCGTGGGTGTTAGAGTTTACCAGCATATGCCAACAAACAGACAGCAGAAACACGTGGAGCAGCCAGCTACCCTCACAGCTTGATTATAAAAATTAACTGTGGCAGAGCTACGACAGCGTAGCCCAGAGTCAACATTTGCTCAGCTGATAATGGTCACTGCCCAACCCTGAAAAAGTTAGGGCAACCTTGTAGCTGGGACACAGCCAAAGGAACACATGAATCCCTCTATCCACTGAGCACTGCTGACCATGCTGAGCTGTCCAGGCACACATGTGCATTAGACCCTTCAGCTGCACTTCCCACCACACCTGGTGCAGAAGACCAATAAGTCTCCATGACAGCCTCAGTACTTCCCTACTTCCAAAGACTGTCTACAAGCAATCCCATGGTTCCACAAAAACTATGATTTCCATGGGAATTGGCAGAGCTGTGTCCTAACCAACTCCCTCGAGATGAGCTGCAGTTGGCCCTTCTGAGGGGCGGATGGGTTCATTGGTCATTTGAGGTGCCCATCCAGGAAAGAGTGACCTGATAGCTAAACTACTGTGGTACTTGCTGTACCCTCTGATGCCATGTTAATTGAATGGCTGACTTGGGAAAAAGTTATTCACCAATGACCTTGGCACAACGTCTCTCTGAGTAATTTTCCATGCTATTATTACAGTGTGTTTGCTGGGAATTTCCCTCAGCTGTGACCACAGAGCTACAGCACATCCACAGTTCAGACAGCAATCCTGCCCTGTTTCCATGCAAGGTCCTGAAGCAAGGGAAGATATGTTCCACTGCACAAGAGCAGTGATGGGATTTGAATGGGGTCACACATGGAGGGCAGGCCCAGCATGATTTGAAACATTTCTGTCTGTTTATATGCTGAACAGCAACAAAAGAGAGACACTGGGAAAGGGCAAGAGGATGGCCATTATATTTGTGTCAACTCATCTTGTTGTAGGATAAGTCTATATCTTCTTTACACCTGAGAAGACAGGTATTCTCTCCCTTTAAGGGTCTTCCTACCTTCCCTGCAATTGGAGTGGGTTCTAGCCCAGCACGTCAAGGTCTGAGGCTTGCTCTCATTTACATGAACGGAAGAAGGAACTGGCTTTCTAGGCAGCATGTGTTTCTAATAAAATGTATATTATTATTTCCTTAATTGACCACAGTGTCTTAGAAGAAGTCCCATATCTGTATACGAATTAGGTATTTAGATACTCTGTTTGAAATCTATTTTCTCAGTGACCCATCATGTAACTATTGTGTGCATTTTGGCAGGCTACCATGTTGCACATGTGCAGCAAATACGGCTAGTAACAAATCATTGTGATGTCCCAAAAAGCATATGTTAAACTTGCCCCATAGTCAGCGCTCAAAATACGACATTTTGCTCATTTTACATGTCTTTTTTTGGTCTGAATACAAAAAGCAATCAGATCTCATTGGGGAGTTAATCACTTGTGAACACAGAGCAATGAAATTATCTAACACAAAAGGCTCTTTTTTTCAACCTTAAAATCACTGGTGAACCTTTACACATTTATTCACTGTTGAAAATGATTTTGTAATTATTTTGAAAGAGTCATTTTGGGAGGTATGTGAAATGACTTCAACAGAAATACTCATATGAGAAAGCACTCAATGTAAAGATGATGTAATTGGACACACAGTGTTTTTTACATTCAGTTTCTGTGAAGCCAGTCACTACCAATGACTTAGTTGCTATTACTTACAGGTTCTAGCCTGCATTTCATAACAGACATTTTTCACAGCTAGGTCTATAGGGCGAGCTATTGCAAACAACAAAAATACTCAATGGTCAGGAGCGTTTTCAGTAACAAAGATGTGCTGTGGTCAGAGTTAATGTCCTCACTTGTCCAAAATTAATTTATAACACAAATCCCAAATCTGCATCCAAGTAAGGGCTTGTGCCAATCAACCATTCAGTTTATATCTGTAATTCATTTTTACAGGCTCCAAGAAATACAAACACACATATTTCAGGCGCATATTTTTCTTACATCCAAAAAGGGGGATGGGCACGTGTAAAATCAGCTTTTACAAAAAGATATCCATAAACATGTATTCCAGAGATGACATTTTCTTGTTACTGCAGGGCTATAAATCATTGCCTCTTCCTATGTGATATGAGTGTAAAATATTTACTTCATATTACTATATATCTATATATATATATTTCAGGTTGACTGTAACCTGGAATTCAAAGGATACTAAAGAGTTTATAGAGTATCCTAATATTAATATAATTTATCAATAATTGAAGACCTCAGTGTTCCATCTCTTCAGTTTGTGAATGATCAGCATGGGCAAGCATCAGAAAATAAAGATAATAAAGACAATGCAGGATTAGTGGTATGCTGCAGAAAGAGAACCTTTCTGGTGCCACATGCTGAGATGATGCTAACATTATGGTAAGAAAGCATTCTCTTTGATTGCTCTAACACCACTATATTTCTGAAATGGTTGCTTTTGTTACCATCAAAATCAGAAGAGGCAACTTAAGACTTCATTTGTTCTGTAACCTAAAATAAGGACTTCTCAACATCATAAATACTGCAAGTTTTTTATTATTATTCTATTGTTAACTTGACACAATTTTACTGCTTTCTCAGAGTTCGAGTTTGGATTGACTTAATGCACTAATGTAGGTAATTTTTATACCACCAAATTAAAAAGACTAAATAAAAAGGTATCATACATATGTCACCTCTTTGTATGTTTTATGCCCTCTTGAAAGTTTGTTGATTTTTTGTGTGTGATTTTGACATAAATTTGCCATTTACGTCAAATTAAAATGTTTGCTTTGATTTAGATAGTTTAAATATAAACTATTAAGTATATTACAAATGAAAATTGATGTTAAAAAGTGTTTTATCTTAAATGTATCTACCCTAAGGATCATTGCCCAAAGTTATCTCAACCCTTCAAAAAGGCACTCACTGCTTGACCTTTAAACTTTCTACTGCATTAGATTTTTAAAAAAAATTTCCAGTAAATTATATTGCTTTTTTGAGGGGAGAAAAATAATTATACAAAACCAGTTCTAACTATGTAGAGAACAAGACCAAATCTTCAAACGATCTGGATAATGGAGGCATTTTTCTTTTACATTTAAAACACTAACACGCTACCCAGAATTAAAAATTAAAGATCCAGAAACAGACATTTTACTCTATGAATAAAAACTGTTGGCAACTGGAGTGTCAATTCCATTCTGCAAGGGTTGTCATTTCTTTTGTTTGGCCAAAATTTGTGTCTGCTATAAGAATGCATCAGATGCCAAGGAAAGCACTTTTTTCTCTCTTTTCAAGTAGCCATCAACAATCTTCAAACACATATAAAATTAACAAAATATGATTTGGCTGCACATTATTGAGTTTTCCTAGACATGTTAGGGAAAGAAAGGGTTTGTGATATTTTCCCTTCACCACCAGCAACAGCGTCATTATGGCTATTTTAAAAAGTTGCTGCGCTGCAGTTACTGTGGCACATGGGACTGAAATTTCCATTACAATGCTCCAAGCCTGCCTCAGGTCCTGGAGACTGTGGGTATTATTTTTTTAAATGTTAATTTTTATTTTATTTTCACTTTATATGTAGAAATCTGACAGCACTTAAATTTTAATCATTCAGGAGCTTAATCCAGGATTTCTTTCAAAGCTTAAAATTCCCTGTAAAGCCAAATTCCTTGATGTGCAAGAAATGCAGAATCAAACCCTAGGTAGCTGGATCCAAGCTTTGTTTTATCAGCCAAGAAACAAAGTTCTCCTGATTAAAAGTACTGCACATAACATTGCTAAGATAAGGATTTAGTTTCCTAAGCCAGGCCCTGATCCTTTAATGAGCTGTGGGGAGGCTCAAACACAGCCACACTGCTGGAGTCACACTGACTCCACTTGCAGGAAACTCCAGTTCTGGCCAGGTTTCCCTATTTCCCCTTGAGTTCAACGGGAGAGAAAACCATCCTTTACGCTGTCAGTTCATTAGATTTTAAGACCCCCTAAAAAGCACTTATTCCACACCCTCTGAATTCAGCAGGAACAGGACACTTCTAGAAGTGGGTTATTTTCATTTGATTGATATTATTAATTTAACAGTAAGAATAACTAAAGAGCACAGAATGAGAGACTTTTTAACTTGTTTTTCTTTTCTAACAGAGATGTCAACATAGCTTCAAAATGGCTCATCATCAGATGATGATGTTTTCACCTGCAAAGGCACAATATTGTTCTACTGATCACCACAGATGCACCATTAAACAATTCCTCTAAATAGTAAGATATTTTGGGATTATACTTTCTCTGCCATTTTTGCAACATTTATCTGTCCTCACTACAAATTATTTTCACCAAAACATTTTTATTGAAATCAGTGCTCTTTAAGAAAGGATTTATTTCAAGACAACATCGTTTAGATGGAAAAATGTATCAATGAAAGTCTGTAATGTTATTTCAAAGATCCCCCATTTACCTTAGCAATTCAAAAAGAAATTCATCACTTTTTTTAACAAAATTATTTCCAGTACTGTAGTATAAGAAATCTAAAATCACTGAATTATTTATATCTATTTTTACATGTCTTTTCTGTCGTGTCAACAACACACCTCAAAAATAACATACATCAAACTGAGATTTTTCCTGTAAAATATTTACATGAAATAGTACACATTTTAAAGTTTGTGCAACCATTCTGCATTCATCATAATGTAAAACAATCAAAAATACAAAAATGCAATTGATGCACCAAGGTATTAATTTGAAAATAGATAATAACTGGTATTTTACATAGACATGATAAAATGGTGATAAAGTAAGGTCAAGGAATAAAATTATATTATGAAGTCTTCTGTAACTTAATATTTTGACAGTCCTGCTCTCTACTTTTTTCTCTAAAAGAAAACAGTGTTTATTATAGAAAAGAAGACTCAATAGTGTTGTACATAGACATGGCAGATAGCAGAAATTATTTACAAGCAGATCATTTTATAGATCCCCCATTGTTCTAGCAATACAATGTGATGATCCTCAGTACTTCATTTCATGAATTCATCACTTTATGGAAACCCATTTTGCTACAAACAAAACATCTACCCACTGTGGAGTGCTTAATTTTGACAACTTTCCCAATCTAATATATGGAAACATTGGGAAGAAAATATCCTTCACCTTTAAAATTGCTCATAAAGGCATAGAAATTAAATTGGTGCTTACTTTCAGTTTGTGGAGCAACAAATCCCAGGCTGAGGCTGTTTGCATGTGGCCAATAGCCAGCATCATCCCTCCAGAGCCCAGGGCTCTCCACATGCAGTTACGTGTCAGCCAAGGTACAGGAGGACCTCTGGCACCAGCACCAACGCCAGCCAGAGGACACCAAGACACAGCACTGGGGTGGGGAACAAAGCTAGGGAAGATCCCTCACGAGCCAGCCAGGAACATCTTTGAAATTTCAGCAAGAGCTGCCTGGGGGATGGTCCTCTCTTACAGGGCACAGGACGTGTTTGGTTTCCAAACAGTGAGATAAATCTTTGTAAGTGGGATGGGCTCCTGAACCCAAAGATTTCCCTTCTTCCCCACATCAGACACATCCAGACAGAATCAAACTGTGCCTGATAGCCTACAACAGCACCAGAGTTCACCCCAGTCATCTCACTTTGGGGAGTGAAGGGGATAGCTATGTTACATATGGAGTAATAATTGGCAAACACTGAGCCTTTGGAATGACCTCGGCAGGACTCGTTGGTTTTGCTCACAGCCAGTTTGCGTCACCAGCCTATTTTCAAGGTATTTCATTACCCCTGCTAGCTCTGAGTCTAGTGATTTTTAGGTATATGTCATTAGCCTGAGTGCTACCCAAATGTACTGCACAGAGGTCTGAGCAGATAAATACCAGGGATTAATTTAGAAGGTCAGATTGTGGAAGGAGGAAGTCCCACACATTTTTCTTAGTCCTACTGCATTTGCTCTGGGGATGCATGGCTTATTAACACTCTGGTTAATAAAGCACATTTATACCTTTGAAGAGATCAAAACAAGACCTGTTTGGGGAGATTTGGATACAAGTTCTCACATGCTTTATAAATGCAGGCCAGTACACAGGTACTGGCAGGTCACACCATGCCCCCTTGACGAGCTGCAGGCCTGAGCACCACATGAAACACCTCATCAACACTTCCAGTCAAAACGAAACTCACCCCAACAGCAACAGAGCAGAGTTCTGCCATCCCGAGGCACAGGAATGACACACAGTGACTGCACAGAGAACAAACAGCAGAACCTCAGGTAGCTGGATTCTGACCCGCTCACAGGGATTTTTTCCCTGACTGATGCTGGAAAATTGCACGCCAATTTAGAAGGACAAGAGGAGCCTGGCAAGGCTGGACACCTGCACTGCAGTGCTTGGGCACATGCCCACAGCCCTCAGCAGGGTGCCAGGCGGCAGCAGGGGCTGCAGAGAGCAGGGAGGAGCTGACCCTCTCGGTCTCCCTCAGCCCAGTCACGAATGCACGGCGAGAAAGGGAGGCCTGATGTGCCCTTGCTCCTTCCACCATGCCAGAGGCTGTGCCAGGCTGGGTACTCACAGCTGCCCTATCTGAAGATACAAGGAAACACATCCTTGCTTTTGTTTTGGCTTTAGAGGGAAAAAAGTGGGGAGTAGCTCTAAAACAACATGGCAAAAGAACAACATCCAGCACGATCATCTGCACAGCCCTGGGCACACTTAGCACCTTGTACAAACAAAACACAGCTTCATGAATCGCTCCCAAGTCCCCCAGTTGCGGGGACAGACAACACGCAGCTCTCCATAAATGCATATGGTATGAACCAGCACTTGCCTTTTCCCTCAGTTAGCTCCTTATTGCACTGTTTTGGCAACCCAAATGGTCACTCCAAGATTCTTTGGAGCCTTTGTGCAAGCACTGCACTCTGGCACGCAGAGAGGAGCGGCAGCGGCGGGGCAGCAGCAGCCAGCTGGCCGGCCAGCAGCTGGACTCCTGCCAGGGTGGCTCGCCTCCAGCACTTCAGCCCCTGGAAGCTTTGTAGCAGGAAGTAGCTGACAGACCATCAGGGAGGATGCATTTTGTCTGTTAGGTAACTGAAGCATAATTTGATGGAAGTTAACACCAAAAAAAAAAAAAAACAAAAACCAAAAGAAATAAATAAAGACCACCCTTGCTAAAGTTCACAAGGAAACTGTCACATGGAAAGTAGTTCTACGGTTTCCAGTGAGAGCTGCAGCACTGTGAGATATATGACATACTGGTGACATTGTCCCTACATCACATACCAGTTTTGCTGTGTGCAGCCTGCCATTTCATATCCAGAGCTAATGTTCTTTGCAATTTTCCCACATCCTACACCACATACAAGAATATTTTCAAGATCCCGAAAACACTTCTACTTGTAATAGTATATCAATTAATTATCCAATAGGTTTTCTCCTTTCCTTTCAACTTTGAGAGATTTCTAATTCAGACTGGACTGTTACCAGCAGTAAAAGAACAGTATGTTTTAACAGGTATGTCCAGGGGAGGAAGATGGTCTGTTGATTTGGTACTAGAAAAACAAAAGATGCAAAGGAGACCTTAGCCTTTCAGCAACTAACCCTTCAAAGATCTTAAGCATGGAAAGGTCTGTCATGATTTTTAACCTGATCTTCAAAGAATTGGAATAAATTTTTGTTTAGCAATTACTACACGAAGGCTGCATCACTAAAGGTAAAAAAACCTACTCTTTGGAAATTCTTTCATACTCAATGTAAAAATGCCAAGTGGTAAAGCATTCACTGTAACTCTGAACGCTCTGTTTAAGCAGTGAATAATTTCACTGTCAAACAGGAGCACCTGATTTCTAATCTTAAACTGTCAGATTTCAGTGTCCAACCACTCCATCTCACAGAACACACTGTGCTTCTATGCCCTACTTGCTGCTCAGTTTCAGCATTGGTTGTAAACTCCTCATAGCTCTTTATGATGTATCTGGCATAAAGAGATCAACTTGCTACTACTACTACCACCATCTACTAGCACATTAATCTTTCTAACCAGCACATCCCTTCAGAGCTCACATTCAGGTATTTATCCACCACAACCCTGAAATTCTCTTTATAGTAATTGTATTCAATTAAAATTTTCCTTCCAGTAACTGTGACTTTTATGTGTTTGCAGATAACACAGCTGTGAAAAAAAACCTCTTACCACAAATCTATTACAGACTAACTTGTTAGATTGTCACTGAGCTCAAACAGCACCTTTCTGCTCAAGTGTTACAGAGATTGGGGCACTCTCCACTCTTCTGCATATAGATCTGGCTTACTGTTCAGCTCCACCTTGATCTAGACTCACATTTTGATGGGCTTAAAAGTGAACATGCATATGTCTGACAAGATGTGAGATTAACTTCTCACTTTTTTTAAGCAGAAATGGAAAAATCAATTTGTTTCTGCTATAAATGTCTCTCATTCCCATTCCTCACTGATCATGAATGTACATGATTATGTTCCCTAAAATACCATGAAGAAACATAGAGAGTTTATCCCAGTGTTGCAATGGCCAGACCTTGAGATTTGTTTTCCCTGTGCTTCATACTCTTGAGGGTATTTAACACAGGGCTAGCAAAGGGTAGCTTGGGGGGGGGAGAAAAATCTTCAATCCATCGCTGTACATATATCTATCTCTGCCAGAAGATTTAGTGGCTTATATTTAGGAAACACCACCCAGTTGACAACTCAGAGAAAAAAGTGCACATAGAGTTAAAACATCACTGTGCCCACCAGCAACCCTGGCTGTGAACAAAGAGAGGACTCCAGAGACTGCATTGGTTTGAATTTTGCATCAGCTGTCCCCTGACTTGTGGTGATATTCCTTCTCACAGCCAAGATAAGGGCAGCTGGAGTAGACCTTCCCATGATCAGTTCTAGGTGGAAGTAAGCCCCAAAGTGCTACAGGTGTTTTTTGTCATTACAAACACCCTACTGCTAATATAGAAAGGAAGCAAAAACACATATAATAGAAAAAAAAATCCAGGAAAAACCTTTCACATTTGCTGCAAAATACAATGCACTGAAAATCCATAAGTATTACTATGGTTACTACTCCAGAGATAACTAAGGTTTCCTTCCTTCTCCTACTTTGCGGGTTTCTCATTTGTGCTTTACTCACAAGAAGATTTCAGTAACAAATTATCCTTAATTTACTGCTACTAACAGTGTAGGCAATTTTTGGTCCCAAGTCTGCTGCCTTAATATAGGCAAAATACTCAGTGAGGCAGACAGAATCCTTGCCTGAGTTAAGAAGGCAGGATTAGGCCCACCTTATTATACAGTTATTTATTGCACGATGATAATTAACATGAGGCAGACAAGCTCATTTATTTGGCAACAGCAACACTGGCTGAAACACACTGTTAAAAAGTGCTGAGCATAAATAATATGAAGAAATGCTTATGCAACAATAAGAAAATGTATGATTGTGTATTCTATCACACAGCTTAAAAACTGCAGGTTAAGCAAATTACCACTGGCACTGCATATCCATAATTCTGCCGATCACCTAAATGAATGATCAGGTATGATCCTTTCAATTCTAGCAGCGTTTCTTTCTAAATACCTCACTATTTAGCAGCCTAAAGGGAGCCAACACATCAGTAGTGCCTTCTATGCACTGTCGAGTCCCAGCTTGAGCACACCAAACTCTGAGGCCTTTTGAAATCTTTAAAGACAATCACACATGAGACAGCTTCTATATTGCAGGGCTGGGTAGCGCTACTGCAGCACAAAACAATATTTCAAGCTTTCTGATATACATGTGTCACCTCTATGTGACAAATAGCTTGTATTAATTAGGCACTAGACTTGGTGAGATTGCTGTTATTAACTGAAAGAAGATGGGTTGAATTTAATTGTGTGTGACATCAAAGCCAAGTGACTGATATTTCAAGCATCATTTAAAATGTTTGATATTGGAGTCATTGTATTCACATAAAGACTGTCTAAAAATATAAAGGAGAATGATGAGAGAGGAACTGAAATGCATTCATACAATCCATCTTATGAAGTGAATTTGGTGTAATTTTGCTTGTATTTTTTGACCCAGTGTTGACAATATTTATTTATTTATTTATATGAAATTATTACTTTGAAGAACAGTTTATTTTTCTCAGTACTAATTTTGGAGACAGCTGGGATGGTTTGTATTGGTTCCAGCATCAATGTTCTCAGAAATGTGGACATAAGGGAGGGGGAACATAAAAGATCAGCTTGCACTGAGATTTGTTTTATAGCCATTAATGAACACTATTTGGAAAATGTTTACTTAAGAAAAAGCAGACTGCACATTATTTAGGAAAACATCCACAACAGCTTTAAAAAAAGAAAGAGGGAAAGGAAACTATGTTTAAAATTGCACATGAAAGAATATATTTAAGGAGTAAAAGCTTGCCATTTTACTATGCACTGTACAAACAGGAACTATCTCACACCCATCAGGATGTGAGGATGCTGTTTTAGGGTTGAATGTTTCTCTCATTTAAGATGCTGGCAAAAATCCCCTTCAGTTTGACAGGGCAGAATCATACTTGTGATGTAGCATGATGATGTATATGGTGTTTTACTAAAAAGTGGGTCAATAAACAATTGCCCCAGAGGATACTTGTCTATAAAGCTTCTGCATTGTACCATTTCCTTTTAGTTCTTTCCTTAAAAATAAATAAAATAAACCACTTGCTTATTCCATGCTTGCCATAAAGCACACAAAACAATCCAACTGAAATCAGCTTAATTATACCGCAATGTGTTGCAAGCAAACATGTATCCCCTAGGTATTCCCAAACAGACAAATCTGAAGTGCACAACAGCCAAAAGTAAATATTAACAATTTCACAAACCAGAAGGACAATTTTCCAGTCAGAAGAACCTCTCCATTGCCACAGTGGTGCCCTGGACCCACACACTAAGGGGCAAGGAGGGACAATCAGGCTCACCAGAGGTGCCCTCCCCTTCCTGCAGCCCAAGGAGGTCAAAATATAAAATCCAATATGTACAATATATATAAATCAAATACATATGTATGCATGTAACATGTGCATATATATATATATATATGTGGATTTTCATGTGTGTAAATATGTGTATGCTATTTTGTATCAGAATTAACACACCTACAACCAAGCGTTAGTTAGTTAGTCACTAACACAACCAAGTACATACAAATGCTATCACCTCATCCCAGTGGGATTCAGTTCTCAGGGGGACTTTGTCCTCCCAGGAATGTATTCTCGACTATCAGACAAAATGTTTTATCACGGGCTTAATTATAAGAACTGATTTTGATGGGGAAACTGATGTGCATAAAGCCAAAAGACACATAAATACCTCAGCAGTTGTATAGGTAGAAAACCCAATAGCTGATAGAGAATTAATGGATAAACTCCAGTTTATGTGAGAGCAATTCTCCCCCATTTCTTCACAGCTGTGGATGAAAATCTTTTTTGAAATTATCCAAATTCTCTTGTCCTCAGTGATAATACAAAGGTGCACCTTTTCCTCACTCTTTACAGGATTGACATTAGCCTCAGGTTTTAACTAGCCTTCTGTTAAGAAAATATTTAAATTATTTCATTGAAAAGCAAGGAAAAAACTTAGTGTGTCTGGCAGGATTCTTTGTCAGTTGCAATATCAGTTTTAGCATAATTGATAAAGTAATTTATATAACAAAGCAGATTTTTTCTATATATGAATAGTTCACAGAAGTAGCTCTAGATTCCCTGCAATTCATTTGTTATTAGGAGCTATTTAAGGAATAATTACAACAACCTCTCACTGCTCCATCCTTCATCTGACAGGCAATCGCTGAAATTTTTTTTTAAATCCATCAAGTATGTTCCTACTTTTTTTAAAATTTGAGAAGCTCTCTGAACCAGGTTGCAGTACCATACTTGCAAATTAAAAATTATTCCTTATATATATATATTTAGAGGTGTTTAAAATGCCCTGTTTCCATAGCCATCCCTACCAGAAAGCTCTTCTGCCTAAAAGAATATTCAGGGGAAGCAAATATTTAAGAGTGTGAATACAATCACACAGAGTAAAAAATGCAAACAGATATTGGAGGCGGTTGTGTTGTTCCTTCTACCCAGCTTGCATTGAAAGCTTTATATTTTGGAATTAAATAATTTTAAAAGAAAAAGCTCTTCCTTTGATTTGCAGCAGAATGTGTCTTAAACTAAACTCATGCTTAAATTCTGTCGCCCCTGAAATTAGTTATTCTTCCTGACTAATGCTTTCTGGTGAGTTGGTTATGGGATAAAAATGTCAAAGGGAAAAGTTAACAATTATAGCCCTGTGCCCAAATATGTACATGTATTTAAATGTAGCTCAGAGATATTATTTGGGTTTGCAATTAAGAATTTTCATAGCACCCACACAAAAAAGTAGGCATCAATCTATTAATAGCCTTCATTTGTCTTCAGAAAAATGGTGTAAACCTTAAGACAAGGTTTTGAAAGGGGTGGTGCTACTTCTCCTCTGAATTATAAAAATGTTTACGTAACAAATAAGCCTGTGACCGAAAAGTTTCTTTTGTTTAACATAAGCCAAATTTATTTGGTCTTTAAACTTAGCTGGTAGGTTGTTGTCCGGAACATGACCTTTTTGGAACTGTTTTTTGAGCATCATTCCAGTGACTGAAATACCAGTAAGTGTGTTTTGGATGGCTTCCAGTCAGCTCATCTACCTGTGTGTTGTGAGAGCCTGAGCCTGCTGCACTGCAGCTACACAACAGTGCCCCAGGCATTCTTTTTCTCTCCTCGCAAGCACACGTGACTTTCAATTTTTGCAACCATTTGTAGTTCACTGGCAGATTTATTGACCAGGAAAGTTCGTGCCTTCTCTGTGCTGCCCAAATAGGCTGTGTTTTGTTTTGTTTTTGGCTGGATTTCTACCTGACCTCCAATGCTGTAGGAATCATTTTACACCAGCAATTAAATGCTGGACTAGTTATTTGTAGCTTGCAATTGTCCCCATTTAGAAGACTAACTGCCCAATTGCAAAGCTTCTAAATGGGTGCAATTGCAAGTTCAAACAGTTGGGCCCATGTGTAATTACGGTCACAAAATTGGGCTTGCTTATGTCGGAGGTTGCTGCAGAAGACACAGGCCACCAACTAAAAGTAATGGTTCTTTGCCCAGTTGCTGCTATGTGCTGTTCATTACAGCAGGAGGAATGAAAGGAAAAGCCTCTTGGTGGGAATATAGGAAACAGAAATACATTAAGACAATTTGAGACTATAAAGTGATCAACGTGACGCCTAGGACAAATGATCATAAATGTCTCATGCCTAATCACCCATTTCAGACAAAGCTTTATGAACAAGTTTTGTTCTCTTTCATGGCTTTTCTCTTACTAAGGCAGAACAGTGTCAGTGGTCAGAGGACTCAATTCCAGGTACCAGAGGCACAGGCTGTGGAAAGCCACTGGCCATTTTAAACCATCTGCTGAACCTACAGCTTTTTTCCTTCTCTCCACTTGAAAGAAGTTGATCAAGGAAACATCAGCTGGAAGTTTTTTCTCCTCTCACATAGCCAGACAGTAGGTACAGTGCAACTGCTGTCAAGGAAATTTTGTCTAACTCATCCTAATCATAATTAGGAGAAATTTCCCACCTGTTTCTCCCCAGTTCAAAAGTATTTTCAATAGTTGAAGGGCATAGCTCCGCAGGTAAAGGCTCCTTTCTCGTGACAGCGTGATATCCTGCACATACATGGGGTTCTCCCCAAAGCATATTCCAGCCTTGACAATGGGAGTGCAGCCCTACAGACCCAGGCACTCCCAAAAGCATCCTGTTTACCAGCCCTTCATTACCACTGCTTAACACCACGGCACAAGTAAGAAACAGCTCCACTGCATCCACACAAATTCCTTCATCACAGCCTCCTCCAACCGGTGTGCCTAATCAGCCGCCGAGCATGTCAAACCACTGCTGTTCAGCTCATCTGCTGATGACATGAGACACATCTGGGCAATGGAACAAAGAGAATATTCTAAAATGATTATGCTAAGATGAGAATTAATATTCATCCCCAAAAGGTGCAACTGCCAGCCCAGAACAGTAAATAAAATCGACTACCCTACAGTGCCAAAGTCTTGGGGACCAGGTTCTCCCAAATCCATTGAAACCAAATTTCATTTAGTGAGAATGAGGCCATTGAGACAGGTACTCAGGTAAAACAAATAAATTTAAATATAATTGCATTTTTTTCAGTATCACGTGCAGTGCAGAGTGGATACATTTTGTGGGGATCCAACAAATGATATTTTAATGTACATACATAATTTATTGAGCAAGCAGTAGACTTGGCTGAATGAATGTCAGCCATTGAAGATCCAACATGGTGTATTTTCATGCTTATTACTTGGTACAATAGCAAAGAAGGAAGCATTTAACATATTTATGAACTTGAGACATGTCTCCAGTTCCACAGTGCAGGTCTATCACAAATGTTATCGCATTCTTCTTCTACAGTCACAATAAGAAGTAAGTTAAGCACTTGCTATATATTTTTCAACCTAAAAATGGTCACAATTGTTACAGATTACCACCTATATTATTCTTTAACAATTCTTGCAGTACTGTGAAATACAGTTCGAGAACATAATCTACCTTTATATCTTGCCCATTTCTCTTACATAAAGTGAAGGAGATTCAGTATCTAACTAAATTCTGCAGATTTTGCTTAAATTATAACTATTAGTTTTTGAAAAATCTAGTTGTTCCAGCTCCAAAAAAGACAGTTTTAATATTATGTCTATCATGGAGCAAAATTACTGGCTGTCTGTTTAAAAGTAGACATTTTTAGGTATGTTCAGTCTGAACTTTACATTGCAGATGTGCCTGATGACTGTAAGGTAATGGGAGTTCAGATTCCATGCTCCTGTCCTTGGCCCTGCCATTCTGATGAGATATTTCACTGGATACATTAATTACCTTCAAAAGTTTCCCATTACTGTGGTTGCTCCCCATAAGCAAGCCCTTGATTTTAGACAGCAGGAGCAGAATTCATTTCATATCAGCTTAATTGCCTCCAATTACCTACAACCTATCTAGAATTACCCAGTGACCAGAATTAGCTGTGCTTATTTCTTTCCATCAGCCCAAAATGCAGCTACGGCATAGTGTTTCAAGTTCAGAGGTAGAATCTCTGTGACCGCTCTGTAAAGTTAGATTTCAGAGATTAATCACATTCCTACTTCCAGTGCTGAGAGGCCTTTGCCTCCCATTGATTTCAGGAGGAGTTGCATGTGCTTAATGTCCGAAGTGCAGTGGGCACATTTTGAGGCCAGCTCTGCACTCGGCGCCTCCCATCGCTCTCATTAGGCACCTGGAACCTGACCCGGATCACGGAGCAATCGCTGCCGCTGCGCCTCGCCACGGCACCCCCTCCACCCTGCTGAGATAAAGCACCTATTTGGACCTCTTTGGCTCTGAAGATTCACTAGAGAGGAGAGCACAAGTGTTTCTGGAGAGCAAGGAGGAAGAAAATTAGTCTTTCAACAGGCTATCATTACATAAGTAGGCTAATATAATTTTTTTTTTCTTTGACAACTGATTTGTGGAAGGTAGAGGCAGCACAGTCTACAGCAGCTTAATATGTCCTAAGTCCCCACAGGTCTGCTCAAGGCAGAAGAGAAACACAGGAGAAGCAATGCCAGAAGACACCTGGGGAAATGGTATCCCCTTCCTCCTGTGGGCTTGTGTGGAAAGCCCTTAGAAAATTTTCAAACTGATTTGCTTTCTGCTTTCCTGATTGTTCAGTGATAAAAAAAAGGAATGGCAAAGACGAGAAGCCTTTAAAGGACCGAGGTTTGGAGCTTTATTTCCATTTCCCGGGCTAGTGAAACCACCCACTAGCTTATATTGCCCTGAGGCACCCTCTTCCTGAATTTATCCTCACAGGACACCATTGCTTACAGTGCTTCTATTCCATGTAAGTTCTTCTACTGCCCTCGTCACCGTAGTAGCTGAGTGCCTTCAGGTGGAGCATTATGCGATGTGACTAACATCTGTGACAGCCAAGGCAGGAGGCAAAAACAGTTAAGGCCCCAGTAGCTTTCCCCCTACACAGCATTTCACTTTCCAACTCTAATAACTTTCTCTCTGTGAATACACAGCTAAATTGTTGTGGTCACATTTGTAGCAGATCAGCAACGTTTCGTTCCCTCTGATGCTGAATTTCTCACTTTAGTATGGCAGTGTGGGGATCGTTCTCCTTTACTTCATTCACTGAAATGCCAAAGGCTAGATATTATTTTTCAATTTTAAGAATAATTATTAAATAATTAAAATAATTCTTAATTATTTTAAGAATATCAGCAGTGACCACAAAAACATGGTAGGGCAAGGTAGCCTGGACTGGAGATGCACGACGCAGTCTTCAGAAAAGGTCAGTGTAAGACATGGCATTTGGCACTACCTGCAGTGTGAGGGGAAATTTTTCACCACCAGACTCAGCCTTACAAGCCTTGGGGTGGAGGTTAAAGGGGCACCATGTTCCCCAGGAGTGACAACTGAATATCTCATTGCAGCAGAACTCGCATATGGGAACAATATGCCTGCAAATCTTTTAAAGGCATGCAATTGCTTTGCCAGAGCAATTGATATGTTGTGGAAGGAACATTGCAGGACAGGTGGTTGCTGTGAGATGACCCCACACTTGGGACCAAGAGTGAGACGTGAGGTCAAAGGTCAAGTGTGACTTTGTTAGAAGCTAAAAATACAGTCACCTCTGCACTGCTGCCCACCCTGCAGCACGCAGTGCTGCTGAATGCCACACAGGTTGCAGGACTCCTGTTTAGTGGCACAAAACAAAGCAATTACATTTGCTATTATTTTTCTGATTGCATGAAATGCAATGTGGAGATGTATTAAATTCTATATGCAAATATAAAACAATATTTTTCTTTGCTGTCTTAGGCGTGCTAGCTCACCAGAACAATGAGAAGGGTAAAATGAAAACTAGTAGAAAATTATGTTAAATAAGTAATTACAAAATTAAAAGCTCTTGGCTCATTCTAGGCAGGTATTGGCCCAGAGATTATCCACCTACTGCTTCAGACTTCTCCTTGACTTTAAGAAACCCTAATGGAAAGTTAAGAATTTGGGGGTGAAGGGAGAGAGCAGAGGATGCTTTTCTTGGGTTTTGTGGGTTCCCTCCCAGGTGCCAGACACCACACATTTAGAAACTGCCTAGATAATAACTGACCTGAAATAATACATAATGTAGGAAATGCTGTAGAGAAAACTGAAAAGGTATATTACTGATTTAAAAATTCCTTTCCTTTCTAGTATCTTTTTTCTGCTATCATTCCAGAGGATCTGAGAATATTTCACAAATTTTATATACACATTCCAGGAAGGATTGCAAAAGCTGATTAAGAGCACATGCAGCAACAACACAATACCACAATTAGGATGGGAAATGCGGAACACTAGACTTGATCTTGCCTCAAGCAGAAAGTCCAATAGCAGTGAATACTACACAGAAAGAGGGACAGAGCACAGATGTTCAGACCAGAAGACAAGCCAAGAAAGGCTTAAAAGATCACCGGCTACAAGACATTTCATAGAAAGCATGCTGCCTTATTGCTCTGTGAGCATTATCACACAAGACAATGCAGACTCTAATTTAAATAGTCAGAGGGAAAGATCCTTAAGCTGGATGCCAGTTGGCTACAACAACAAATATGTATTGCTGTTCTGACAACGTTCACTGCGGTAAACTGCGCTGTGAAGTAATTATCTCAGAGACTCTGGCACCCCAGCACAAAGAGCAACTCAAAGAATCCATCAATATTCTTCTGGGGTGACAAAGCCAGAAGGGGAGGGTAGGAAAACCGTCACAGCCTGGCCAAGGGACATGAGGGCAAACAGTGCCTTCCTGTGGAGATTGCCCTGCCGTGGCTGTGCTCCAAGGGCACTGCTGCAGCACCTGACCGTGTCTGCAGGGCTCTACATGTCACTGCTGTGATGCCAGTGAGTACCAGCCCACAAATACCAGCTACGCTGCTTGTAGGAGCCACTGAAGATGTACATTCACGTGCAGGGCCAAAAGAGTTGTATTGATGTAGGGAAGTACTTGCAAACTGTCAAATTTGTAATTTCTAAAACAAAAAGGTATTTACACTAGGCTTGCCTGATGCAGATCTGCAGGCCTCTGGACCCCAGCCTACAGGGAGGAATGAGGAGGGAAATTAATCTGGTTGCTATCACTTTTACTTCTAGTGTAACACACACCAAAAAAAAAAGAGGGTCAGATGTGCAGTCACACATGTAGGTTATTTCTTTAATTGCTATCTCCATTACAGAGATAAAGTAGCATAGGGTAAGTCCTCCATTACATAGGATAAAGTAATTGAGCAAGAATGTACCCATGACATGAGAGAAGTCACTGACTATGTGACCCATACTGTAATGGTGTGATACAAAGGTCAGGAGAATCCGTGGAAAATCTCCCATGATTTTAATGGCTGCTACAATAATGTAAACTCAGTATACTCAAGTGGTTAGAGTAATGGGAATGAACCTAGGAAGACAGGCCCACTTCTCTGCTACACATATGTTCAATATCATGTTTACTTGCACAGTTAACGAGATTTCTATATGCTCAGTGAACACTCTGATGGTGCTGTTCTCACACCAGTGTTTTAATGGTCTTGTTGAAACCCAGCTTCGTGGCACTTCTTTCCACAGTGCAGTCCAGGAGGATGTGGCATCTCTCTTAAACTTTTGTGTGTGCAGCTCTACATTGAACATTTAGGGAATGGTGCCAGATGCAAGTGTATCTGCCAATCAACTGCTTGATGGTTCTGCTTGATGGTTGTTCCAGAAATGGAACTTTCTTTGGTGGCTCAAAGGCAGCAGGACCTAATGCTTCACTCCAACTGCCTAATACCTACCTCTCCTATAAAAGCTGCTCCAGTGAATGACCATGACACTTTTCCCATGAAAACTTTGTCCAAGTACATACTCTGGTCATGAGTGCAATCTAAGAGAGACTCTCCAGCAGGTTTCTACATCCATCTGTCAGTGTTAACAATGGCATGTACTGTCCAAGGCTGTTTAGACAAACAAGTGAGAGATGCAGCCGCGTTTTGCAATTATGCCCCTAATGGAAATTTTTTTTATTACTTTCATTCTTTGTTTTTGCATTGTGCCTTGATATTTATTTCTAAGTGAAGATGTCCTGACACCAGCTGGATTGTAAATGTGGGTGCAAATACAATTTTGTGCTATATTGTGTCACTCTCCTTCTTGTAGTCTTTCTCTGTGTGAGTCACTGTAAATGTACCGTGCAGAAGCTGTGATGCATGGCAGGTATCAAGGCTGGCATCAAGCCTGCATGTGCCAGATGATGGTGTACTTCTCCCACCTATGCTTTTCTTCCAGGATTTCTGGGTTAAGGAAGCAGGCAGGATAAACACTGAGCAGTCAGTCAGAATACATTTGAAGGCATGCAGGACAAGCCCTAGGATTTATTTTATGTGCTTCAGATGCCATTTTAAACTGGCTTCTTTCCCTACTCAGTGTCTCTGTAACATGTAGATAATTCTCCCCTCCAGACCCTTACACCTTTTTGGTTAGCTCAGAGAGCAGTGTTGATCTTTCCCACCTGGACTGCAGCTATCACGCAGTGCCTGTCATTCTCATACAGATCAAAAAGGATTTTGCAGGCTGTTGCCCTTGATCTGTGCCTTATATGTCAGTGTTAAATGCTTCAACTGAGAGATGCCTGCTTAAAATACATCTTCACCATCAAACCAAAAGGTCCTGAGGCATGTGGAGCACTGCTTAGTAATGCCTCTGAGAGGAAGTCCTGGCCACCATGGCATCAGCAAGGCTTCCTGCAGCACCTGGCATTTTTGATGGAGATCATCCATCCAAGTAGTGACCTAATGCAACCCTGCATAACTTCTGAGCCCATGAGATTCCAGTGTATGTGCAAATGTTAGGGTTTCCTTTTCGAGGGGAATTCGATGTGGTTAACAAATTCTGCACTCCAGGTACTCTCCATCCTACAGCTGCAACTGCTAGCACTTTTATAAAGCTGCCTTAATTACCAGTGACCCTGTGCTCTTCAAATGCATCAGCGGTACAAGGGATGATTCAGGATGACAGGGTCACAAGCAATGGGAAGGAGTGTCTGATCCATGCCCCACTTACATATATCTCTAGCTCATAGACTATCTCCCCTAGATTAAAAAAAATCTTCATGCCAAGAACTCTGTTTCAGTAGAATTTAAAAGGACTTGGGTTCCAGCCCTCTTTTATTAGTGTTGGTTGGTGTGGATGAAATCTGTATAAGACACAAGCACTAGGATAGAACATGTCAAATGATTTGTGGATGTGAAAGCTGGTAAATTTGAGTTTCCTGGAGAAAAAGGATTTTCGCCTTCAGCCTAAAGTTAACTATTTCCTCCAAATTAACTTTTAACATTTGATATGAATTGTAAAAAAGTTTTTTATGATTTTATGTCAAAAGATGATACAGACAGCTGAGAAGAATTGCAAGCTGACGTGATAAGAACCCAATGACCAAATCTGCTGTTGCTAAAAGTCTCCCTGAGGAAGTAAACAAGCTCTAGAAAATTCTTCCCATCAGTGAGGATTTTTCCACAATGGCAATGCTTTTGGGGAAGTCAAGGGTATAGCTGCCTAGGAAAATTTCGTCTCTCCTCATCCCCTCTACCACCAGCACTGCCCTGATCAGTAAACACAAGGAGGAGTTATTACATGCTACTTTCATTGCAGTGAAATCATTTAAATTATTTAAATCATTTAGAAATGAGAAATTACAAAGTAGCCTCAAGTGCATGCTTAGGTGCTTTGATGAATAAAAGCTCTCATACAACATGTAAAACAATCAAAATACTCCACTCCAAAACCAAGATGTTTATAAAAAAGATATCTATCATGTTGCTCCAAGAGCTAATCTCACATCCTCCTCTGTCCTTACAACAGAGTCCTAATATTATGTTATGGTAAAATATTCTTTTTAAATAAATTATGGGAAAATAACTCAATCTTGAATGTTCTATTATTTGTAAATCTAAATGCTTATGTCTTTTGCTTAAAAACACAAATAATCCTCCGCATGCCTCTCTTTAGCATGGCATAATATCTATTAAGTCAAAAAGAGACATAGCTCTCCTCCTCTAACACAAGGAAATTCATACTGGAAGATCTTACTGGTGTGATTTTTCTGATCACACAAAATTGATTCTGCAGCCGATCATTGAAGTTCATCAAAAAGGAAAAAACCAAAGATCTCGGTCCTGCCAAAACTTTAGGAAATGTCTGTTCAGCTAAGCTGAAGTGCCATAAGCACTTACATAAATCAGTTGAAATAAGCACATCTAGAAAAACTTAGAAAATCTTTGAGAAATTCTGTTGTCAAGATTTTATTTTCCCCCAGTTTCTCTAGATTGCTCGAAACTAAGTGAAAGGAAGAATTAAAAACTAGCTGTAAACCCACCAATACATAAAAATAGAGGGGAACACGAGGTATGTAATGTACCTTATGTAATTAGTTCATTTTTGTAACTCTTGCTCAGAAGCACCTACATTTCAAATACAGTTCGTTCCTGTAGTTTCTTATACCTCAATCACTGTTTATATTTAAATTTATTTCGTGTTCTCTCCAAGCACTGAGGGTTTCTGATGACATCATCAAGTACAATAACAACATCAGAGCCAACTATTTGTTGTGATAAGAACATGGTTTTCTCCAAGGCTTTCTGCCAATCTCTCATTTCTTCACCCCGTGTGACAATTCAATGCTTTTTTTACTTGTAGTCCCTTACCTGTAACTGGGTGTTATTTTGCCTGTAATGATGTCTGTCCTCTCTATTTGCCCATATTGCTCCTAGGTCAGCCAGATCTATGTGTCAGAAATGCAGATAGATAAAATATAAGTGTCCATAAAGGAAAAAACCTGTTTTGTTAATAGAACAATGTGTTCTCTTTTATGTAAGTAATCCTCTAAACAATGGGCCAGATAAAGCACTAAAGAAGTGTTTCTGATGGTAATGTTAAACTAGTAACTCGTTTTTGTCCCAATTTTCTCTTGATAAAGTCTGAATACATACCAATGGAAAGAGACATGGTGGCCAAAGTCTGAGACATCAAAGGATGCTCCATAGAGCCCTGCCACCTTTGCCACATTCCCAAAACACCCACAAACAAGACAAGGAGAAAACAACAGAAGCAGGCAAACTCTGTGTGTGTTCATCTACAGAACATCAAATCCCATCTGTCTCTTGCAACACTATCAAAACAATGAAAATGGAGAGCCATCTAGGATGATGACTGATAGAAAAGCCCTGAAATGTGCTAATCAGACTCACCTACCTGGCTGTTGTTCACTTAAATCTACTTTGAAATATACCACGAGCATGGGGGACTTTATAAACTTTTATTCTATTCTAAAAACAGGCCCGGAAAGCTTTTCATCAACAGCCAAATTTTCTGCAAAGCGAATCACCCACGGAGGGGTTTCACAACTTTCACACACGCACCTCACCCACCTCTAGGGGAGGCAAAGGAAGGCAAGAGCGGCACTGAACTGAACCCCCAGCAGGATGAGATAGGAGGGCATCTCTCTGCTCCGCTTTCCTCCAGCACCTCTGAGCCATTCTCTTGGCTTCTCGCACTGCCGGGAGCCGCCCCCTCCGCCTTCTCTCCCGCCCCTTGTCCAGCCGAACACTTGTGCTCTCCCCCAGGAGCTGTGGGTCGCAGCCCCCTCCCCTCGGCGAGAGCCGGGTCCCCGCTCCGCTCCCGCGCTCCGGCGGCTCCTGCGCGCTGCCAGCGCCACCGCCGGGGCCGCCCGGGCTCGCACAGCGAGGGAAGGTGGATTTGTTCTCTCAGTTCTACGTTTAATAATCTGAAAGTTTCGAGTCGTTCCCGAAGCGCATCTTCCAGGCACACGTAGCAGAGGGATCCCCCGGGAAAGAGATGCGTCAGTGCGGAATGCTCAGCGTTAGCGCCTTGGTCAGAAACGCGGTTTGGTTCTTCTGCTTCCTTCCCCACCTCCAAAATCTGGTTTGGTTTTGCTCTCCCCTCGTCTAGCTTCTCACCCATTAAAAAAATAGAAAAGCATTACTTTTTCAGCTCTTTCTCCAGATAGATTTGGCTCGCTCCAAAGCCTCTGTGATTAAACACACAGTAAATAGTAGTCGGACCAAAATTCTCTAAGCCTGTGACTTTTTTTGGTACCAATAAATCCCAGCGCACCTTCTCTTCAGCTGCCCTCAATTTCCTTGACTCTCTTAAGGCTGTCATGTACATCTGGACCTGGCTCTCATTTCCATTGCAATATTTTCATTCTCTTTCAGATTCCTCTCTGAAAAGCTGCAGACCATTAAATCTACATGTTTTCTGAAATCTTTAGAGCAATTTAAGGATCTGATTTTTTTCCCCCTTTGGAAATCCCCAGCCTGAAAAAATCACCTTAAAAAGGTCAAAAATATTGAAGTTTAAGTTTTAATTTCTTGTCAAAGGGGAAAACTAAAAAAAAATGAATATTTTAATACAGTTTTAACTTGGGGGGGAGGAGGGGAAGGAATCCTTTTTCTTGAGAGATATAAGCCAATGTGACCCTAAAACGCTGAATGCTGACATTACTATTCTGCAATACAGAAGTGAAAAAACCTTATCTCATGATATGGAAACAGCAAATCTCCATCCTGTGTAATGTAATTTGGTCTTTTTGGTATCTTTTTGTTCCAGCAGAAGATCTTTGCCACAATGTGTCCAGTACATCTGTGTTTTCTCTCATTTGAGCCAGAAGCACCATGGGGCAGATGCAGTCTTTCCTGACATATTTTTCTAAGCAAGTATTTGATTTTTTTTTTTTTCCTGTGGTTCAGCACACAAAGAAGAGTGACATGGCAGATTCTGGTGATTTATCACAGAGGAATTTAGAGGTAGCAAGTAATAAAATTTTATTAAATGGAGACAACCAGGGGGAGCATACGTGTGCAGTTAGAAGTCACTCTTTTTTCCTGCTCACCAGATCATCACTCTGCACAGCCGCTGGGAGAATGAAAGCTTTGAAATAAACAAAGTGCTGCTGTCAAAAGCAGAATAGTCTAAAGTGCAGAAATTAGAAGAGTAAATGGATCTGGAATTACCATGGGGACAGGATGGAGACCAAATGCATATCTAGCAGCATTTGGGGTCTAGCCAGACGTGCACTTTGCAGCAGCTATGCCAGGGCCAGGGATTGCTGTCCACTGTTCTCTGCTGCCCCTACCACGCTGCTGGCAGAGCGGGTTACCCGAGCACTCCCCAGCTTGTT
The DNA here is from genome assembly GCA_013400575.1 of Peucedramus taeniatus. Lineage (NCBI taxonomy): Eukaryota > Metazoa > Chordata > Aves > Passeriformes > Fringillidae > Peucedramus > Peucedramus taeniatus. Next base: position 106,199 of record WBNO01011377.1, read on the forward strand.
CCACTTCCAAGGAGGCCAGGTTAGTTCAGATAAACAGCAAGTCTTTAATCTAGTGCATTTTGAAAAAATAGGTTAGAGGAAGCTTGTATGAGCAGCACTACTAGCAGAGTCGCAGGGATTTGGGATTCCTGATAACCACCCAGAGACAGGCTGCAGTCACTAATATCTTCCACCAGCACAGCTGAAGCTGGAAGAACACATCTGTTCACCTCCTGAAGAGGACTAGATTTCTGGTCTGCTAATCTCATTTTCCACTACATATTCAGTCAAAATAGCTCCTCAATGGCTGGAGATTCCTCTGTTCCTTCAGCAGTATTAATTTGGCAAAAGTAAATGAAGAGAAAAGTGAATGTTAGTGCTTGGAGCCTGATCCAAACAGGGTGTATAAACAGCATAAAAGTACATAGCCCTGCTATATCTCATCCTTTGCTGCTCTTAATACTCTGAGTTCTTAAATCAGGCAGCTCCATGCAGCTTTAATTTAGTGAAGGGCCAAGCAGCTATGAATTAAGGAGCCATAGGGCTGAGCTTCCAGCAATCTGTTCTCTCCCAAATGTCCAATTAGAAGAGATAACACATTCAGGGATAAATTCCTGGCAAGAGCTGAGGATGAGATTTTGCTTGTATCAACAATGTGGTCAACACTTTGAGAATGATATATGAAAATAATGTAAGACAAAGATCTGAAATGTTTAAACAAGAGATCAGTTATGGGCCTCTCAGAGGTGGTAAAGGTAAATTATTAAAGAATTTATAATTACATTCATGCCTAATTATTAATAAACAAGGATAGCTAGCAGATGCTGCAGCAGATTTACATTTCCTAAGGAAACAAGAATAATTATGGAAGAAAATCAGGATCAGCAAAACAATTCGGTCAGGAAGCTGAAATGCCTGTACATGACAAAAAAGCTTCTGTCAAAACTATTCAGGAGGAAGCAGTAAAAAAAAAAAATAAAAAAAAAAAAAAAAAAAAAAAAAAAAAAAAAAAAAAAAAAAAAGAGAGAGATTCCTTTTCAAATGTAATAGATTTGAAATAGAAGAAAGCTGACACAACACCTATGGTGAGGCTGTTCCAACAAATTGAAAATGGGGATCAGATCCAAACCAGAATGTTTAATTCTTACTGATGCCATTCAAGTGACTTCACCACATGTTGAACATGAAAACAAATGGATGTGTGTTTTCTTAAACATATGAATGAATACTCCAGATCAGTATAGTGAAAACTTCATCAGAGAAATATAAAATGTACTGCTTAGAAAAATTAATGCCAAAGCACAGAATAGAAATCCTGATGAGTAAACTGGATAGAAAGCTTGGAAGAAGTAACAGTGGGTCAGCAGGAGAAATTCTACCCCAGCTGACTTTAGATCTGTGGAGATAGCAGTACAATTCTCAGCACTAGACTGTATGATTTACAAATAGTGTGACAGAAACTACTAAAGAGATAAAGAATTGGCTTTGATTGTCAAGACAAGAGGTATTTGAAAATGGAGGGAATAATCATGAAAATCTATTTTGAAAGATTATTCCTTGTTTATTTATGACCTGGAAAAAATCCCTGAAGAAATTACTGAAGTTTTCACAGAAACAGCTAATGAGTTTGATAGATAAAGATGTAAAGTGATAAAATAAACTTGTATGAAATGGAAAATAAAACCTTGCAATTAATTGTGGGAAAAAAGCATTGTGACAACACTAAAGATAAACACTTATTTAACTTGAAACTATCAAACATAAAAAGAAAATAAATGGAATATAACTGAACTTCTAGTTCAGGATTTTTTTCCAATGAAGAAGAACATAAAACACTCAAATAGTCTTCAGCAGAGCCAGGGTAGCCTGACAGAAATGGCACATTAATGTTACTGTTCAGTGTTCAGGAAGACAAGCTCAGCAACAAATGTATTACAAGGCTACATTTACATGAAGACAATTTGGCTTTGGAATTTCATCAATAAGATTACTGAAGTCACTTTTTTGTTCCTTGGCACAGACTGGCCAAGGCAGGGACAATGAAAGGCACTGGTTATTGCCAGGTTTTAATCATGGTTCTACCATACTCAGATGGTGTCAGGCCCTTCATATTCTCTGAGTACAATGTAATGACATTTCACAAGACCACATTTAAAACTTATCCCAGAAGTCTTCAAAGATAATTTCTCTTCAGTTTTTATCTGATTTAAATACCTGCATTTACCAGATACTGTTTGCTACTCAAAGGTTCAAAAAATTTCCTGCTAGGTTATTTTCTCCTTTTAAGCAATGAAGAAATTACAATAGGCTTACAGTCAGTGAAAAGCAGTATTTTCATTCCTTATGTATTAAATACTTGTAGAAAAGATTTTCCTCTAAGTATAGAAACAAGTCTGTACATTTAACATTGATGAAAACTGTTAATCTCAGTAGGAACAGTTTGATTTAGGACACAGAATACTTTCCATCCCCTAGAACCCATTCAGACCACTTCTTCTGCCATTGCCATTGCGTGCCAATAACACACGTCCAACCACAAGATAAAAATCATCCAGTCTCCCATTTGCAAATCTCGAGTCCCACTTCTTCATTTACACCCAAAAATATCCTGCCTGCTGTTTCCTCCCCATCCTTTTGGCAATCGCCATGATTACATGCATGGAAAAACATTATTAGGAAAGTCGAACGGATTTTAATTGTTTGCACTGCAAATGTTTCTCCCTGGTGGAAAAAAAGCTCTAATCATACTGTCTCATTGCTCATTCTTTACTCTTCTTCCTGTTGTCTCTATTGCTCTCTCTCCTTCTGTTCATTCTTCTCTCCAACCTGCTTCCCCAAATACACTGCCATGGCATTCTCTTTACTCTTCCTTGCCCTGCAGGGAAGCTCGTTTCTCTCCCCTTTCTATCTCTTGGTGATGTCACCACTTCTCTAACAGAATCTGCAGCAGAATCCATCTCCTCCTCCTTGCTTCCTACGAGCCATATGCAGAAGCAGTAGCAGAAATCAGGAGACAGTAAATGACCCCTGCAGAGATCAGGTCTCTGCACATGGCAGGCAAACACTCTGGTGAAAGAACATAGGCTGAAAGCCATTTTGTATTGCTAGATCCTTTTTCTAGCAATAAAGCAGAAACTTTATAGATTGAAATACTGGTTGTTGCATCAAGAGCCTGGCAGTGCCTCAAGGCTTTGCAGAAAACTGAGGTCTCACAACTGTTTGGGTGCTCCACAAACACAGTGAAACCAGTTTTCTCTCCAGACACCCCACAGTCCAAACAGATCAAATATGCAAGAAGGACAACAGGAATATTGGAAGGCCAAAAGATTTGCCTGAGGAAACAGAGTAGATCTTGTCTGTGAATACTTATTGATGGTTTGTATATTTATTTTCATTACTTATCCCATGGCCAAGTAGTAATGGGGGAAAAAAATCCTTTTTACATGCTTTCAGGCCATTATCTGTAACATCTTTGCATCTAAATACACAAAATATGTTTTGCACATTTAACTGGTTAATATTGATAATCTCATAATAAACTAGAAAGATCCATTCTATTTTGACACTGGCAGATACCACACTCTTTCTCTAAATCTCTCCATTTGTCTCAATGCTAACAAACTTAGAGCAAAAGGCAAAAGTTGTGAGTTTTCATAGGTTTTTTCTTTGAAGGAAATCACCTAAACAAGTTTTGTGGTTCTGGTGTGGATTCTCACTTTTGGCACACTGTTAAGAGTGCTCTCTCCCTCCATGTCTGATTCAGGTGTGGGTTAGTACAGGGAGGGAAAAAAGGTGAATTTTCTTTGCCAGAAAGCCTCCCAGGTAATGCAAGGGTCAGAGATAATGGTTTAACAGTTCTCAGGAGCAGACAATATCTACATATGGTTTGTGATTTAAGAACATTTTAATGAATTAAAATTATATGTGAGAAAAAATGCCTTTAGAATGTCTTAAGGATTTTAATTAAAAGATAAAACAGATATTTAGTAACATCTGGTAACAGCAAAGAAACCTGTTTGATAACTAGTTCCCAATGCAGCTGTAAATCAGAGATGTCAGCAACTATGAAAATGTCTTTTTTTCCACTATAAATTTATAGTCTAAAAAACTACTATAGACTCGTTTAGGATTGTGGCCTGGTGTGCCATTTTAAACAATAGGCAGTGCCAGTAAATAATGATGTCATTTAGCCTAAAGATGGGCTCACTTTTTTTTCAGAGTATGAGCTGGAAATCCTGAAACAAACTGACTGGTCTCTGCTCAGCTATAAAGTTTTGAGAGATATTAACAGTTCTATTGTTCAAAAAGCAGAGGATGTTTTGAGGGAAAATATAACTCAAAAACAAGTTGTCTGTCAAGAACTGAGGGCTTTCCACACATTTCTTTTATTATGACAAAAAGCTTACGATACTTGGGTGCAAACAGCAAATACATTCACACAGCTGAAGAAATTTAACCTGTAATTTAGTCATTTGTAAGGGGCAAGATGTAACACCAGCACTTTCTTTCCAAAAACCACAAATTCGTTTCCTAGGCACAGGGATACATACTGAAAGTCAGCTGCTATGTTATCATAACCCTGAGACAGATTCCCAAAGGAATTTGCAGGTACTTGGATACTTAGAGAAACTCACCAAAATGCCAAAATATTCACTGCCACAGCTGAAAATGGGAGCTTGGACACTTTTGTAAACCTCACCAGTCATCTTTCTGTGGTTCTGAATATCCAAATGTCTCCAGCCATCCAACCTTATCCAACTAAATCCGCTTTTGTAACCACGTGAAGTGCCTGACGTTTGTGTCTGACCACAGCTATTCCGACTGCTCAGCTTCCCTTGGCTTCTGCATTTCAGATAAAACACACAAATTCCACCAAAGCCCATTCTGCCACCACCATCTGACAGAATTTTGTGCAGAATCCATCTCTTATCCATTATCATTTGAGATACATTTATTAACATAAGCATAAATTTCTTGAGACCTGGAAACAAATATAATCAATACTGACTAGATTATTGTGCCTAATTAAATTAATCTTTACAGATAAAATAGGGAGAAAGTATGCATGGCTAATACTTCAATTTTTAAGTTTTAAGAAGAAAGGATTCTTTTCCTCTGACTAGCTGTAAAATACCAGGGAAAATTTATCTTGTGTATTATCTAATAGGCCTTCCAGAACTAAAGACCACAGGAGGTAAGGCTAACAAAATTAATATGCAAAGAAGTTCAGCACTAGGGACCCATAATTTTCTTGCAAATGGTTTCACTTTAAGGATGAAACAACACAAGACAATACCAATTTCTTTCTTTTTTTTGCAAATAGATGATGCTTTAAAAAAATTAACACATGACAGCAGGTGGGAAGAAACTAGAGAAGTGGATATTCAAAGTGGAGAGTGACTACAAATTTCATTTGCCTAACATTTTACTAACTGATTTGAATTCACTGATATGTTAAAACAATGTCAGGAGGTATATTTAATTAAAACAAGATTGGTTGTTGTTCAGACATGAAGTAAACATTTAGTATACCTAGTGAATTATTAAATAGAATGAAAAATAATCTGACCTTCAGAAAGCAGAATCATAAATAACAAGGACCAAGGAGATTCTACTTGGCCACATTTGAAAATTATGTTCAGTTTTTGCTTGCATTAAATAGTAACTGTTATAGTAATCATTACCAAATTCATTATTAATTAGAGGGTTTTAATAGCAAAGGAGTGGTTTCATTGCAGCCATAGATTTAGATCACATCTGTATATGCAAGACTGCTAAGAAATATGATAAGAGAAAGTTAAACCATTCTCTCTTTTATGTATGGAATTAGCTTGGGCATTTAATGTTCTGTTCTTTCTATTTGCTTTGTAAGATGTCAGCAATATCCAGGTATTGTTTCTTGTAGTAAAGAGCTCATTGTGATTAGATTTCAAAAATATATGACTGCACCCCAGGAAATGGTTCAATCTAATAGTACTCCCATCAATTCAAAATAGGTGAGTGTCAGACAAGCTTCGAAGGTAACAAATCAGCACAGCATAATTCAGAATTTTAAAATCAAGACTTTGAAAACGGAGAAAGGTTACATATCTTGCCCTAAGAGTATCAAAATTTGATGTTTATGTATGTCAAATGTAGTGTGTTATGGCAATAAAACATACTGACAAAAATGCTGTCTTTGAAATGAATCTTCATTTAGAACTGAGTGATATTCCATCAAGGAACATCTTGTTTTAACAAGAACATTGTAAGACATACTGCAAGACATTATCTTAGAATATATTTTCTGTGTTTTATCATCCTTTCACATAAGAAAAGCTTTGCCTTTAAGAGTTCAATTCACCTTTGAAAGGTATGAGGAAATAACTCCTGACAAGGGTTGAAGAATTTTTTTGCCTTCAGCCTTTGTAAGTCAAAAATTTTCTCTAACATATCACAGAAAAAATTTGATAAGTTCAGTGTCCCTATTCTGAATAACAATTCGACCTGTGATTAAGTAGGTGTAATTATATGGGTAACTCCTATCATGATTCTTCATATTTGTAAGGGAGTACATGTTTGTAGACCTGGGATCAAAGATTGTTTTAAGTATGGTTTCCTTAGAATAAAATTTAAACAATAAATTAAAAGCAGTGGAGGAGACAGAAAATCACCAATATCAAAATCTAAAATAATCCCATACAAAGCTTTGGTTTGCATGCATAATTTTTTGTATTTCTGCAAAACTTTTCAAGACTTAAGAAGATCCTTACATAATTTTGCTAAAACCAGTGGAAAAGTGCTGAAGATACAATTCAGTAGAAGGATGTGAAAGACAAACTATTTTATAAGAGCAAAATTAGATGAGTATATCCCTCTGCTTCAAAACCATACACAAAGAGATCCCTGCATGCAGACACATGAAATATTGATTTTACTGAGAACATACCATTTTGTAAGAAATCTGATCTGTTTCATACCATTTTATTTATAAGACCATTATTATACCACCTTTATGTAAAACAATTTCCTGAAATCAGTGTAGGTAACACAAAGATCCCCATGCAAGGGAAGAGAGGCACACAGAGAAGATACATGTGTGGAAGGGTTTCCAGGACTGTCCTGTGGTTTGATGTGCCCCATCCCTAAACTTTTTTCCTTCATTTTAAAAAAATTTAAAAACTAATTCAGTTATTTAAATCTGAAAAGTTATATAAATAGGATTTGGTGTGATTATCAGTTCTTATGGATCATTATATTTAATTCAGATACCTAATTTAAGGCTTTGATCCTCAGGCCATAATAACAATAGCAACAAAAGTAAAATGCATTATTTATAAATTTATACTATTGTAAATTCAGATACTTCTAAAAGACTAAAAATCAAGCTCCATTTGTTCAATATAAAAAGGCTTTGAAATGAAATCTCCGTGCGTTGATTGATGTATTACATAATGTCTTTTTTTTGCTTTCTCTGTACAAACATGTTAAACATGCTTGATAGTTTTCTGAGTACACATAATTTCTTCCATTTCCCTTTGCACTCAATCTATTATCTTTTACAGTGTTTAATAAATTAATGTAGGCAATCTAAAATTGAATTACTTTATCCATAATCAAATTAATTATACATCAACATTTTCCAAGGCCATAAAATATGAATATCTAATAATAGCAATGTTTGCATTATGCTGTAATAGTTACAAAAGCTTTTTCTTTAAGGGACAGTAAGCAGATAATAGAGACTGTCAAAATTAAATACAATATCAGAGCTATTCCTTTTTTATTAGGCTTCTTTAATCTCTATAAATCATATCTTTATGGTCAGCAATGAGAATAAAGTTGGGTGGTTAGAGAAGGTTTTGTTAGCCAAATAAAATGTTTCTTCTCAAATTGTTCTTGTAACATGAAAAAAAGGAGTTCCTTAAGCTTACACTCTTGATTTATTTCATTTAAAGGATTATTGATCCCTCACATACATAAAATCAGACACTTTCAGGTGTTTCTGTGACCCCTCAGTGCAGACTGGCAACACTCTTCAGATCACTGCTGTACACAACATTCCTGCATGGAATTCCCTCCGTCCCAACGCAACAGGAACAGTCAAAATTTCTTTTGCTCAGTAACACAGCAGAGTTTATTGGCTTGGTTATACAGTGTGCCAGTCACCTTTGACACCTAATCCATATTTTTCCTGCAGGGGCTGACTGCTGAGCATCCCAGGAAAGGATCTCTGTCTTTCAGCACTGCCACAGCATCCCCTGAAAGCTGGATGCCCATGACTGGGCAGCACATTTACACGAGCTCTTCCTTCGCAGGCAGCTCCTAAGCCACAAGCTTTCCACAAGGGGTAGTAGCAAGAATAATTTTGCTGTTTTACCCAGAATCTGGACAGGTTTTTAATTAATAGCCCAGCTCCCCACTGAACCTGCAGCAGCAGCCTGAGCATCCTTGCTCTCTCCTAGTCCAGTTAAAATCTATCACCTCATGGATCAGCTCTTTCAAGAAGTCTGGAGAGTGTTTTCTGAGACTCCTCTGCAAGAACAGATGGCCCAAATAAATCACAGGCCTAAACCTCAGAACAGCTAAACCCCAAAAGCCCTGGTCCTCTCAGCTTACTGCCAAATGCTAGCTAGAACCCAGTCCTGGGAACCAAGAGAAGATGCATTTCCTTGTCCTCTGACTCCATCAGCAATGTGATCATTTTTCTGTAAAATTAGAGTGAAAGTAGATGGAAAAAACCTCTGGGTCACAGCATCAAGACCTTCCTAACAAGACCCTTGCAGCCACAGAGCAGCAAGGGATTGAGTAGTGATGCTGCTGCAGCAAATGCTCCGTCCTTCCAGCTCTTCCCAGCACTCACACTGCACCCAGCCAGTCCTGGCAGCAGCTTTCTTGATCAAACATTTCTACTATGGCAGTGGGTTTCCCCAAGAGAGGAAAAAGAAATCTTTTCCCCTTCTGTTTAAACACAGTTGTCCTGTCTTGATATAACACCTTGGGTGCTCCAATAGAGGACATATAAATATAAAACATTAAATATAAAACATTAAAAAACATAAATATAAAACATTAAAGGACCAACTTCATGCTCATGTGGTTCTGTCTCAGTATTGTCATCTTGGGAAATATTTGATATTCCATCCTGCTTCTTGGTGGTCTCTGTTCTTTAAGCATCCTTGAAATTAAACGACCATAAATCATGTTGCAAGATTTTTTACATCACTGTTCAGAAATGAAAGCATTAAGCCATGCATTATGTTACCTACAGTCCAAGCAAAACAAGCAATTATATTGCCTCCAAATTCTGGACACATACATAGGAGTCAAAAATCAACTGTGACTGCACATTTAAGATGCAAAATGAACTTGTGCCAAATTGAATTCCATTGAATATAAGGTATCTGGGTTTTTTTAAGAGAAAGCAAACTCAGAATTCTTGGTATTCTCCAATATTTGTGGAACACAGAGTTTCAAACTGATTTTTGCATTTAACAAATGTGGTGTGTATCACCTAAATTAATAACAATCTGAAGCTAAATCTGCTTTACAGTCATTATAGGGCAATTTTCCCTATCAAGAAAGGCTGTGGACTTCCTGTTTACCTTTCAGTTGATTTTATTTGCCAGATTATCTACAAAATGGTCCCATGGGCTTGCTGAATATATGGGTGCTAACAATGAAAAATGTGCATAGTTTTAATACCAACTTTGTAAATTGCCTTAATAATAGCTTGTATAATGTAATAGTATTTTCAACCAGTACTTTTAATTTCTAGCTCATAAAGTCTTTTCATTGAACCCCAAGGGTGTAGCTATAAAAGTAAGATTTAATTTTGTATATAATGTGGCCTAAATTAGTTTTAAAGCAATAGGAGAAACATGCAGCTCAAAGAGATAAGACTGAAATTATTATAACTCAGTGAAATTTCCTATAGCAAAATAAATCATTATTTCCATTTTTACATAATTTGACATAAAAAATATAAGACTAATGTAGATCTAATCAAGGTGTATATTTTAAATCACTTTGCCATAAATTACAGAGGCCATAAAAGTGTTGCAAACCATATGACAGCAAATTATTTGAAGACATTTACAAAGTTGACTATTTCTTTGGTGAAATGAGTTAATAAATAAATGCTACTCCAAAGTAACAAATGGTATATTTATGTTCATAACTTTGGCTAAAACTGAAGTTCACACCCAGAAACTGACAGCACCCTCTCATGGCTTGTCATGCTTGTCAACTGTCTGTGACATTTGGTCATTTTCCCTAAAAGTGCATTTCCTGGAATCATGTGATTATGCAAAACCTCCATCTCTCATTTTCTAACCCCCACAACTGCAGAGAAAATCTAGCAAGCATGAATGATAAAGCAGATGAAAGGAGACAGCACATAACAAACACAACATTATTTTCTCAGATTTTCTTTTTTTAATTTTTCTGTTCATCTTTGTTGAAGGGCTTGACACATTCATGACTGCTTGGGCTTGGCAAATGTACTCTTTTGACCATTTTAAACACATTTAAAAATCTTAAAGGCCATCAGACTTGTACAAAATAGTTTATTCTATAAGAAAATAATGGTGTTAAACTAGTATTTAACCACAAAATTTCATATTAATATAAAATATTAATATAAAATATCTTAAAGCAGGGACCAAAATTTTTCCTGACATGTTGGATGTGACTGCTTTTCTATAGAAATACATCTTCCAACCCTAGATGCTTTCTACTGTGAATATTTCCTTTGGCCTTAAAAATATGAGCTGTCTTTGCAGTTAAATCTGATATGATATCAAATCAGAGAGAGTGTAGAAGAATGAGAAAGAAGACAATATATATTATGGTATCAGAAAATTTATGTTATTCCACTATCTGGAATACTATTTAGAATGCTTTCTGTGTATATTAAAATTTATACCACTAACATGTTATATGAAGGTCTCTCAAGTCTGTGCTATTAATATCTGCACAACTTGGTTTTACTTGCAAGACCAGCAAGGTTATGTGGGGTTTTTCAATATTCTGAAAGGATCTGAAAAAGAAAACAAACAAACAAACAAAACTAGTGTTTGTTTCACCAAAACCATCAATGAAGTGCAGGAAGGAGTGATGGTCAGACACACTGTCTCAGTGTGCTCCAGTACTGGGGTATCCAGGCACATTTTGGATCCATCAGGAGACTGGACTTTGGAAAACTTTGCCCAAAGAATCCTGCCAAGTTCCTGATGTTGGCTGAAGGCTCTTAGAGTAAAAAGGAAAACTTCTCCAGGTTTCAGTATGAACAGGCTCAGCCTCATCAAGAGTGGCTTTGTGGAATATTCTCTGTCAATGCTTCCTTTTTTAAGTTTATTTCATCCTTGTAAGCCTTATTGATTTTTTCAGCTGCTGGTGGCCTGACCCCAGGAATTGAATAATAGGCTACAGCTCCTGCAACACCTCCTACTCCCAAAGTTTCAGATCCTGTATCTTTTGAATAGCTAAATAGGCTCATTAACTGTGTTTCTGAAGCCTTCCAACATATTTACTACAAACAAAAATAAGTATCTGTATCAAGCAATCTAAGTAATTATGTGCATTAATTATCCACACACACATATATATTTATATACACATGCAGGGGAAGATGGCACATTAGCTGTGTGTTCCAGTGGTGTTCCTGCATCCCAGCCCATCGTTTGCCACTGATGGGGGACAGGGGAGCAGCCACAGGGGCAGTGCCTGCGTTGCACAGGACATCACATCACTGTCCCCACACAGGAGAATCCACCTGTGCCACACTTCACAGCTCTCCCCCAGGGTGACTGCAGAGCCCAGGAGGATATTTTGAGCATAGAAAATGTTAAAGATCAGAGAGTCAGGTAAAAAGTAAACAAAATGTTGATAATAAACATTTAAAATCAGGAGAATCATAGACTGAAAAAGCCCTCTATGATCAGGCAACCACTAAACTAACACTGCCAGTTCCACCCCTGAGACATGTCCCAAAATGTCACACCTACAGGGGGCTTTGAACACTTTCAGGGATGGTGATCCCACCACTTTCCTGGGCAGCCTGTTCCAATGCCAGACCATCCATTCAGTGAATATTTTTCCTAATATCTAATCTTGTTTTAAAAAGTGTGATCTAACTGAAAGTTAAACTTATCCATGCCTTAATTAGTTATTTCAATAGGATTGTATGACTGGCTGAGAACAAAAAAAAAAAATACAGACCTTAAAAATGACTGCGCATTTTTTACACTAGCATGAAAAATATACAATATGAAAACATTGCCCAGCTTCCATCCTGATCTCTTTCTGTAACATATTTTTAGTAAAGTCCCTCCAAAACCAAGCTAAGGTATGTTCAGATGGAAATCCACAGGCTGATTTGCTACCGAGGGCCTGGTGTCTGTGCCACAGGTTCTGCTCTGAGTGCCATGTCCCAGGAGTGCAGCAGGATGCTCAGTGGAAAGCTGCTGTCCTACCATCAGCCACATGTCCCCACAGCAGCACTGCAAGGACTGACTGTGAGCGACCAACAAAAAGACTCCACGCTGCATTCATTTGCATCTCAATACGCATTTCTGTGGTGCATTAGAAGTTTTTACAGGAAAGGTACTTTGCACAGTCATTGGATTGATTGTTTTGTTTTGTTTTACTGAATGTGGTTGAGGAAATAATGGTTATGGCTGAATCACCAGTAGAAGGCAACTCAGGAGGAAAACCGCAAATTCAAAGACTGGGGATTTCTCACTTGTGGTGGCATTGCTGGCAGTAATCAAATACCCGGGAAAGGAGCAGGACCCTGTGCTGCTCTGTTAGAGAGGTGGCATTTTCCAAGGGGCAGAGATGAGCTGGCACTCAAAAAAGAATTCATATATATTCCCAAACAGGTTTTGAAATGCTACAGATTTGCTTTGAAATTAGTAAGAGCTTTTTTATTATTTGTTTTCTACTTCAGTAAAGATATTATTTTGTCGTATTCAACACAAAACAATAATCTTGTGGAAGTCCTTGGAAACTTCTTCAGTTTTCCCTTTCTCATCTGTAAAACTTTCAGTTATACAATCCGGAGATGGAAAGAGTGTCTTATTATGAAGGGTGATCAATTACAAATGATAAACAGCAAGTAGCAAAGTGCTGAAAACACAGGCACTATGATCAGCCTGCAAACATCCCTTGTGCTCAGCGTTTCACTAAAGTGCTCATTGAGCAATCATGAATAATGAACATAATAATAAAGGAAAAAAAAAAAAAACAACACAACTTTGTTCAGTTAAAAATTGGAAAGGACAAAGTCAAATAAATTATTCCATACGATCAGTTTTCCCCTCCTGCTTTATCCTCCTCTACACAGCGAGAACTGGCAGGACCTGCCTGCTTTTTTCCTGAAGTTTTTTTGCAATCTATTACAGGAGCCTCTCCCTCCCTGGCTGCACCCTCAGTCTGTCTCATGGAAAATATTTGGTGGACTGCAACCAAACCACTCTTTACATGCAAGTGCTCTAATCCTACCAAACAAGACTGCCTGTTTTTCAAAATAGAGAATGAGTCCCACTGTTTCATCCAAATTAGATTTATATCAATGCCCAGATTTAAGGCAGAGATTCCTAGCTGTTCCCTCATGGGGAATAAGATGAAAGAGTTAAAAATGCAGTGCTTTGGACAAAATACATGCATTTGTTCAAGGAAAAAAGTTATAACAGGAAGATATGCACGCCTGATGATGAATGAAAGCCTGTTTGTACCTAATGTATCGAAGAAATTGTTCAAGAGCAGTTAATTTTGCCATTTCAATGTCTTTATGAGTTATCTGCCACAGAAGTACTTGTTTTAAAAGATGAGTTGCCTGGCAACCACTTTAACATAGACCAGCTGACTTTTCTGAACTTTGGGAAATGTTTTATTCATCAGCTGGTATTCTTTGCTCCCTTCCCTTCATTTTCAAATTCCCTTTTCTGATTGTTTACATGCTTCTTACATTCTGCAGAGCAGCTTCATGGTCTATCCACTACCATGCAATAATGGACACCAGTTTTTTGCATAATTTACACCAGTTTTTGCATAAAACCACTTTTTAAAAGCAACGGGCATTTAAATTACATTTTTTATTGCCTACATATTAAACTCATCATGTGACTTGATCCAAGCAAACCATATAGTGACAGAATGTTTGGAAGAGTTGTATTAATTTTCTCTATTCACTAGTTAAAAATCGATACCAGAGACATTACTTTCCTTCATTAATTGCCCACAGATCTACTGATATCAGTTTATGGATAGGGAATTAAGATGCTGGTAGATAAAGAGATAGAAAGACAAGAACTGTTTTGGATTACACCACTTGGAAAAATCACAAGAAATTGGGAGGGGGGAAAGGAAACATACAGAAGAGAAGTTCTTGCCAATAATGAAATAGTTCCCAAGGGAAATAACAGACATCTCTCATCCTGAGACTTTTCCTCTATAATTTGTATGGCAATACAGAACCTGAACAGACCAAAAGAAAGACACTGACATTTTGACCCACCTAGCTTTTTGAAGCCTTCATTATCAAACACAGTTTGATAAAGGCACCCTCATGTGTTGTTTTAATTCTCTGTGTGGAGAAAATATTGTTTGATCTCCAGCTAAGGGACTGCAGCTCTTGAAGTGCTCACATGGAGTGGCATACCTTGAGTCCCTGACCCGAGGAGCCAGTGTAGGGGATGTTGTTTTGGATAACAGTTTAGAATATGCTAATGATGCCCTGAAAGGGGTTTGCAGTACTCACTCCCTCCAAACCTGAGGTAAGACAGTTTTCCTATTTTGAAGCAGCAGCAGATTCACACACGATTCACTTTTAATGAGCCCTCTTGTTTAGGGAGTTGGTCTTGTTTACACATCCATGTACTGTGTGTTAAAGGTGCAACAAAAAGAAGCAGTTTCAAAAAGTTAAGTAAATGAAAAACAGGGAAATAAAAGCATTATGCCCAGCCTTTGGCACTGCACGTGTGTTCTGGTGGTTTAACTTCATATTCTTCCTTTGGTTCTGACTTACTGCTTTCAAAGTAAGTTAATAGAAACTGTTTACTGTTAAAGAAGAAAACTATTGTAAGCCAATAGAACTGCCCAAAGGTTCTCTTTGTAAGGCCATTAAGCAATGAGCAGTGGCCTCTGAGGAGGGATGGAGCGTGCACATGCCCTGAGCAGGACCAGCCCGGCCCTGGGGGAGGCAGCAGTCCTGCTCCATGAGAATCACTCAGAATTACAAATTATTGTTTGTGTCACCACTCACTGAATTCAACTGCCCAGACAAATACAATGCCATTACCTCCTAAACTTCAGATGTCTGCCTGTGCTGGTCCAGTGGGATTTTCCCTCTCCCAGTCTTAGCATGCAAGGTGGCTACAAGAACCTGTGAGAAGCAGTCTTCTAAAAGAGTCCTTTAAACAGAATGCTTTTTGGAACTTCTCTTCTACTGCACCTTGCTTAGGGTGGCTGCACTGAGTAAGCATTTCACCTTGTTTGTTCTCTCTTTTAGGAGACCTTTAAACTATTCACAGTCTCTCCCTAGAGCTGCAATAGTAACATTTTCTCAAAAATAGGAGTAAAAACATTATCTTAAAGAAGTATGACTGATTTATTCAGGTCATTAGCAAAATTCTCATTGAATTTAGTAGAAACTGCACTTCTCTCTAGGACTTCATCAGAAGGAGGTTGTTTGGCTCACAAATAAAAGGCTAGCTGAGGGCCCAAATTTGTTTTGTTGCTGCTTTATAGCTATGCTGTTCAAAAAAGAATCTCATATTTAGATCTACTAAGTCCTGGAGAATTTTACAATTGTACCAGCATATGTAAATTGTGAAAGTGCTGAACCATAGGCCAGACTGGAGGATTACAAAAACACAGAGAGATTTGTGTTCATATATTTCATAAACTCAAAGCAGTACACCCTCATTGTGGTCTTGCAAAAGGAGTCTGGGCTTCAGTCCTCTGGTACAGGCTCAGGGAAACATGAATCTCATTCACTCAAGTGTTTTCCTAAATATTAAGCCATTCCCAGGCAAGGTCATAATTCACATCTCGTGCAGCTTTGGCTGGAGTCAGTGGATTAAGTCAAAGCATGCCCAAAGGCAACCATGGAAGTGTAATTACAGGCAGAGACCACAAATGAGGAAAATTGTACAGGTACACAGAAATTAAATTCTTCCTCCAACTATCATTTCCAGTTAATGCACACATGTAATTACAAATATATTCATAATAATTTGTAGTAACTTTAAATTGAAAGTGTTCACTAATTAGTAGATCACTTTATCACTCCAGGTTTGGATGCTGCTTCCTTCTCAGGGAATATTTCAGCTTCCCTGTATATGTTTTCCTTAATCAAACTAGAAAATATGTGTATTTCAGTGAATCTTTAGATCCTGTTCTGTGTCCACTGACACATATACATCCCACCACACTTGTATTAAATTACCTTCAATCTCTGTCTAGGATGACTGGAAATCACCTTCCACCTACCTAGGAAATGGTAAGAGACACTGTTAATATCCAACCTTTCCTTCAAGTGGGAGAAACATTTTCCTAAAGCAAATCCTTGTTGTTTAATAGTCTTCCTATGTTTAAGTTTGGCCTGCCACAGCTTGGTCTTTACCCCTCTCACACAGGAAAGGCTTCCCAGAACAAAGCACAGAGGTTTGAGGCTCAGGTGAAGCAGGCATGTTTTGAGCAAGCCTAAATACTGCATCCCTCTGCAGCCTTCCATTACCACCTGGTCAGTGTAACTGCTGACACACAGCTCCATAAAGAATAAAATCTTCCTATTTCTAGCTCAGTCCTCTGGTTATTTATTAAATAACCTGTGAGGTTTGGTCTCTTGCCCTCTAGAGAAAGAGTCAGACTTGCCCCATATATTAGTTACATAATGTTGCCCAACAATAAACTGTGCTCGGCTACCAAAAATTCGAGGGAAGTTTTTTGCTTCCCTTCAAATAGTTTTAATTTTCTTAAGAAAAACACAAGAACTAAAATTTAAGAAGGCTTTGTTTTGGAGTCAAAACAATATAATCAGGAAAAAGTAAAACTTCTTCACAAATCTTCAGCAGCTTTTAAAGTTTTCAAACACACCCAAGTGCTACTAAGACCTCTTGTGTTTCAGGGGATCTCAAAACCTGAGTGTTTTGAAAGAACAATGTTTCTAAGGAAAGAAAGCAAGAATTAAGTTATGAAAACATTATTTCCTCTAGCACTGTGATTTTTTTTTTAATGGAGAAATGTAGGGATGTGACTAAGAGGAGAATTTCAATGTCCTTATAAATGCCCTCTAGGTCTTTTGCAAGAGAATCTGCTGCTGTCATGGTTGAGCAGACACACAAATTCCCCTTTCCCTGCTCACCAAATGCCCACCACTACCCCTGCCCTCCTCCTCCTGCCCCATATCATCCCCGGGCTTCAGGGCCAGGCTGGAAATATCAGGCAAGCAGAGACACACATTGCTCAAAAGAAACAATGTTCAACAAGTAAAAAGAAAAAGAACATTTTAGTTGGATATGATTAAAATGCATCTTCTTTTTAAAATGTTTGTGTTGGCCAACAAGTTGCACAATACTTTTCTGGCATGCTTTATTGATGTATCTATTATTTTATTATTATCTGTTATAAATATAGCTGTTATATATCTATTATATATCTACCACATGCCCTTACATCTTTCTATTCTAGAACTGTCTCTCTGTCCACGGGGGAAGAAGCTGCCACAAGACCATCTGATCCCAAGTGATTGGATTAGTAGTAACTAAGACAGACGGTACCAGTTGGTGGACTCCTTACGCCGCCTGTGCTGTCTGCTCCCCAACCCCAAATACATTTTTAGAAACCTTAAGGAGACAACAATTAGGTGAGGTAATGGTTATTCTTAGCCTATTATCTCTCACGCAAATGCTGTTCCATAAATAAAACCTGAAGGATCTGTCAACACATGGAACTCACTCTAACACATCCTGGTGGCTTGAAAATGAAATGGGATCTTCGGATTTGTTTTCAGCTGAGTAAACATGGTGATTTTTAGGGCAGACTTTCTGAGATATCCTAGGTCAATAAATACATGCAGATGGTAAAACAAATTGACATAATATTAATTGAGGCACTCGCTATCCCCTAAGAGTTATTGTTTTGAACTAAAACTGAACTAGTTTTCTAAGGGAAAGGAATTTGTTGCACTGTAACTTGATATTATTACTACAAACTAAATAATTTTTTTTTTCATCATAACAGCTCCTGGTTTTCTTAAATCTAATAGTAATTGATTCCACATTTCCCAAGCTATGTAACAAACAGCTTTTTTATGCATAACTTGTGTTCATCTTGGAACATGATATATTTTCAAAGGCATTATGAAACGAAGTGCATAAGCAGTCAGATTTGAATAGAACATATTATACCTTTCAATCAGCTTACTACAGGCCATAGCCTTAAAAATAAAATTATACCAGTACTGCTGGCATTTGTGCTCCAGAGGGAGACGGTTAATTCTTCAATAAAAAATAGAAGGATTTGCATCTGCCCTGGCTGACAACATAAAAGATCAACGTTTTTCTTATACTTAGGGCAAAACGCTCTCTCTAAAAACCAAGTTAATGCAATATTAAAGCTGCAGAGTTAAGCATATAAAAATGAGGATAGGCACCGTTAACGGTGAACATTCAACCTTAATTCTATCCTTTGGTGTGTCTGCATTAAAGCCTGGTTTGCCACAGTGTGATTATTTCATGAGCAATATAATTAACAATATTAAGCAGCAGAAATTGTGGGACAATCATACCAAATCTGATGTTTGAAAAGAAAATTTAAATCGTTCTGTAGTGTACATAGTATATTCCAAGCTTTCGCCTTGTTATGGCTTGGGCAGGATTTTGCCTATAATAAGAAATGCAATGTTTTTTATTCTTCACTTACAAAGTTACTCCCAGACTCTTCTGATATGATAAACAGAATATAATCAGGGAACAGAAGCATAAAAGGAGAAAGATGCATTATATTCTACAGATATGACACAAGTTCTCAATCTTTGGGAAGCAAATGAGTCAGTTCAAATACTAACATTTTATATAAAACAATTTATTCTTAGGAGACCTAGTTCCCAAAAGCTGGAAAGATATTTTATTTCCAACATAAACCTCTGAATAAATACAATAAGATAATTCTTAATGAGCTACTTGGAAAAGCCACCCTGTAATCTTTTCACAGTGAAAAGATTTCTGTGTATTTTCATACGGCAAATTTGAAGCATAGAAACATTACTAAACCTGAAACACTACTTAATGTTACCAATTAAAAAAAAGAAAAGTAACAAATATTCTCATCCTGAAAGGTAAATATATTCTTTGTCAAGATTCTTCCCAATTCTTTCAGAATCAATCCAGCATGACAGGAAAGATACATCCTCCTACACCTTTTTTGTTCATGTCAGATCCTCCCCCACCCCAGGCCTTGCCTCAATACAGTTTCTACACCAAAGTAATCAAATCAATAGGAAAAAATGTTTTGGCTAAAATCGGTGTCGCCTCACATCACAAACAGGATATTATTGGTACAGAGTTTATTTATACCACTGCTGCTTGCTTTCGTTAAAGCTATACTGTAATAAATATCTTTATAGCTAACACACTTGTGTCCACACCAGGCTGTTACATTGATTTAAACACTGTCTGTTTTCCCAGCAATTTAGCTAAATTATTAAAACAATGACATAAAAAGCAGGGCATACAGAGCTAGATGATAGAAAACAAAAAACACTTTCACCTCTCATTTTCATCATCTTTTGTTTGAATTTAAATCTTACAGATCATGTCTAAGCCTATAATCACAAAAAGCAGCCACATTAAAAAAGAAGGGGATTTGGAGGGCTCTGCAGCATTTCTCTCTTTTCTGTAAGAACTGCAAACACTAGAAACATAAAGTAAAATTATCATTAGTTCCATAATGTATGAAAATGTCCTTTGTCAAGAAAATGTTCCACTTTTAGTTTTTTCTCTGAGTGTAAAAAAACCTTTGTGAAACTTTTCCTCGTTATCTGTGATTTATTTCCTTATTCCTGGACCTGGAGTGTAATAATGGCCCAAATGTAATAGCCTTGACCTTTGCAGCTCTTCTCAGGGAGGTCACGGAGAATTTTGTTTAAGCAAGGATTTCAACCAGAAATAACATGATGCACTTAGATTATATAGGGCTTTATCTACTGGAATGTACATTTCAGCTGTCCCCTGTGCCCAGCCACACAATGAGCACTGCTTTACGAGCAGGGAAACTGAGGCACACTGAGTGAATTACCACTGACTGAAACTGCCAAAGGTGGAATTAGAGGTCAAGTTTTCTGCATCCAATACTCACTTTAACCACAGTCACATCCTTCTTCCCAGCACTGTCCATGTCCTTCCATAACAAGACACAGTTTTTATTTTAAAATTGAAGCGTGGGAAGGTTTGTGCAGATGAACACTGGTATTACTGCTCTTCTGTGGTGCTTATTTGAAAATCCCAAGGAATTTTCATCTCATTAGGCAATGCCCAGTAATAAATTTCTTGTCTCCACTCTCCTGCCTGCTTCATCCCATTGTCTCCTTTCCTAATGCACTGCAGATCAGGACTGCCATTTTTGGTACAGCTCTGAATTCAGTTCTCTCTTTCTAATTACAGAAGTTTCAGGCTGTTAAAAGGAAAATAAATACCCCACATAAAAGGAGTAAACAAACTGGCACAAAGGGAGTATTAAGAGCATCCTTATCAGCAAGAAATCCCTTATGTCTTTCCTCCCACCATCTTGTCAAAATCATTTAAAAAAGAAACAAAATGGCAAACCCTAATATTCAGATTAATAAAGACCCATATTATTCCCAGCTGTTGACTATAAGTGGCAATCCGTGTGCAGTCTTTGTACCCAGTGTGGTTTTCACAATACCCATATTTGTTTCTGCTTCTCAGTCAAGCTCCAAATAGTAACTGGTATGTAGTAGGATCTGTGCAAATAATTTATTGTTTGTCTCACATTTAAGGAACTGCAAAAAGAATGTGAAAAAACAAGGAAGAAGGTTTTTGTCCATTAATCAGGACCTTAGAGAGAAAAAGAATAGGGTTTTACTTGTTAATAGTGAACAGAGGCTCATGCTTTTAGATTTCATGACTTTCCATAAGGCACAGGCATTCATATGGTTCTCACATTTTCTGCAAAGTGAAGCCCAAGTTAAGTTTAAGCATTTACCAAAAGCTGTGAGAAATATCGTTTTCTTTGAAAACATTCGCATTTTCCTCTCTGTGCCATCTCTTTTAAAACCCATTCTACGTTTACATAGCCAAACATGTATTAAATATTAATATAACACTTTTATTTTGGTTCCTGCTTATTTTCTAGGGGAGCATAACAAGCATCGCGCATTTGACGGCGCTGGCTACATTATCTCCAACTACTTCTAAACGCCGTCTTTCAGCTTCGTAGGGATCCGGCTCACCGGGAAACCAAAAGGAGCGAGCGCTCCTCTCCTCCCGTCTGCTCCCAGGGCAGCCCCGCCGGCGGACACCCGGCCCCGGGGAGGTTTCCCACAGCGGGACGATGGCGGGAAGGGACGGGCTGCCACCGTCCCGGCCGCTGTCCCCGTGTCCCCACGCCGGGGGCAGCGGGGGAGGCTCCGCGCGGCCGCGGGAGCGGGGCCGGGGCNGCCGCGATCCCGGGGAGCGGCTGCAGAGCCCCTGCGAACCCGAGCCCTGCAGCGGGAACCGGGCTCCGGCTGGCCGCACGCAGGGCTGGGAGCTGGCGAGGTGCAGAGCAGCTCAGGGGAGCCACGGGGCCGCTGCCGTGGAAAGAACATATAAGTGGTTTGCGTCTAGGAACTTCAGCTGGGTAGCACTGTTTTGCGAGAGAAAGGTAAGGCTTCTTGGGGAACAGCTTACAGGAATGGAAAAAATTATTATTTCCTGCAAATCAGGAACACGTGTTTACTAGTCCTTAAAATGGTCTTGTGTTTTAACTCTTTGAAGTCACAACATTATGATCTACGGGAAAGAAAAAGGACCACGATGATGATCAGTGTTTATCACACATTTTCTACACAAAAGAGACAGATAATAAAACTTATTGCAGAATACAGATACATTGCTAAAGTGGTGTGGTTTCACAATATTCTTCCTTTGCAAACTATTCTTCCATTGCATAATTTTATAAATTATCTGAAAATATTCCTATTGAAAGCCAATATGATTTATACTAATCTCTCAGAGGCAACTGGAATACAAAGAAAAGCTGATGTATTTACTGTTTGAAAAACAACACTATATTTAGGGACACAAACAGAAATCAAGACAGCAGCTCTTGGGAAAAGAGATGCAAAAATTTTCAATCAGGGATCACATTCTCTTAATCACTAACTACATCATTAAAACTGCAATATGAGAGACAAAGCGTGGCTTGCTGTTTGTTTGCTTATTTGGTTGGTTTTATTTAAGTATGTTCAGCTGCAGTCACCGATACTCAAAATCTTATGATACACCATTACTTTTGTGTTCAAACACCAGAGCATGTTACCAACAACTGTGATCCATTCCACGTGCATTTTTTTTAATTATATACTCTGATTCAATCAAAAACTTCAAGGCAAAACTGTGGGAGAGATTTATGGCCTGTATTATCAAGCAGCTCCTGCCTAATTGTAGACTCACTGAATACTACAGGAGCAAGCAGACATTTGTATCTCTAATGTAATTTATGCACGTGTATCATGGTATAGTGCTAGCAGCCATGTTCCAAAATAAATTGCTTTAGAAGGTTCTATAAATAAGCCAACATTTATAAAATAGCAATAAATGCAGTTCAGTTTAACTTCTCCCTTACGTATATTGTGGCACCTACACTGGATTAATGCATCAGACACTTGTTACAGGGTCTCTAAGCCATATAACTCATGGTCCCGGCCTTCAAGCCCTCTCAGGACATGCTCTGTAATCCTTACCAGGATGGCAGATACCAATCAGACACATGTCCATACTGCAGCTGCTGCAAACTCAAGGAGTTTCTGACATACAAACTCAGTCCTAAAAGATACATTAGTCCTAAATGCACCAGATTTACCCCCAGCATGGCTGGGTTGAAGAAAATACCTAGCCTGATCTGGCCTCCTCTCTTTACTCTGAGTACAGACTCATGGGGATCTGAAAGCTCCTGGGTTAGCCCTAATTCCCTTGGATCAGCCCCAGTCCCCACAAGCCAGTCTTGGTCCCACAGGTCAGCCCTGTGCTAGGCTGCACACACAGACAAGGTGATGACCTACATGACCATCCAGTCCTCGCTTTTCTGTCTCTAGCAGCTAAAGACCATTTAAATATCCAGGCTGTCTAATTGCCAAGGCTAACTGTGACTCACAAGCAATCTGCTGGGTTGTGGTTTTATATTTGGGAATTGTGCCATTTCAGTGAGCTTGTGCCATTCCTGCAGCTCCTGTGTCCACCTCTGGTTTCTTCAACCAGCCCACAAACACAGTGGTGCCACCACAATGTGGGGGCCTTCTCTGTTGGCATCTCAGCACTCAGGGGGATTGTTCTTCAGCACCCCTGCCCCAATTTTAATCTCTAAAATTCAGTAAGCAGATACTGAAAGGAAGCAGCACTCAGCATCTCCTCTGCAAATACAGAACATCAAAGACCAAAAATCCCAACAGCAGTGTTAAGCACCTAGGAAACTGAATGGCTGTGAAGGCTGAATAGAGCTCAGCAAGAGGCACTCCTAAGGTGATGGAGTGCACAGTGTTGTTCATACCTGCCCCTTGGGGTGGGCAAGACACTTCAGAGGTGACAAGAATGTGGATAACACATGGGGTAAAACCTGAATGAACCAACTGCTTGAAATAAGTGAAAGGTCTGAACCTTTCATGGTTCAGGTCTCTCTGAAAGGTCTGAACCTTTCATGAATATAAAATGAGAGAATTCTAGAAACAAGTGACAGATAAAAACATATCTTTGGGGCAATTTTTTGTTAAATCATTAACCAAAGTAACATTCAAGACAAATGTTTCCAAAAACAGTTAAGCGAAGAACTAAAGATTAGAGCCACCATTGCCTTTCCCAGGAAAGCATCATGATACGGTTCCAGCTTAACCAGCTCATGTCTGAACAACTCTTTGCCATAGACAAAAAAAAAAAATAAAGTCAAGTAAAAATGTTGATTTAATTATATCAGCCTGTTACAGTGTATGAAACCTTCTATGAATACACAGAACAATGCGGGAGTGGGGAGTGTGTCCTTTGTAAGTACTGAAGTTAAAATATTTCTGTTGGCTCCCAGTTCTGGAGAGATGGTGACTTTTAACTCCAAGCACATGCTCAGCTGGTTTGTGTTGGAGGGAGGGGGTTCCCCATCAGCTGAATGTTGATTCTGGATAACAAAGTACAGCAGGTACAAAAGTGGAAGTGGTAACTGTGGTGTGGAGGTTCTACCATGACAACCACGCTGGCCAGCACTTCAGGGTGCTGCAAAGGCAGGTGAACATTCACTGAACATGGTGCATACTGCAGATGCATATTGCTCTAAATATTGAAAATTAGTCATCTCCTCCCACTGATTTAACTGAGGTTTACTCTGGTACTGATCCATAAAACACCAATAACCTGAAATTTCCCAGTGTATTTGACATGGAAGTTCTAGGCTCAGTTAAAATAGAGACATCCTAAGACAATAAATACCTGGATAAGCATTTGGTACTCTATTGAAGAGGCATACTCACAACATGAGCTACATAAACTCATTCTCTAAATGGGAATATTTTAAGACATATCAAGTACAGATGTTTCAAAGTAGAATTTAAGGTCTCCATGGGTGTCCCCAACTGGTGATCACTCTATTATAAGCTTAACTCTTCACAGGCAGAGTTCAGATTCCAAATTACTTACCCAACTTTGCATCAAAGAATAAAAACTGCTTCGTTTCAACAGTTCTTTGCACCCACTACCTAAAACAAACCATGAACATCTGTAATTTCACTGCCCAATCCTTTCTTATACCCTTACAACATTTGTTCTGCTAATGTAGGTTAATTCTGCAAATAACACTTCTGTAAATTGTTCTTGCAAACTGCTACATCATTTATGTAAGGACTTCTGTGAACTTTGAAAAATTAATGCCTTTAATTTTGGTTGATGGCAACATCAGCAGAGCTCTGTAAATTGCACTTTAATGAGATTTTGCTACAGGGGATAATCTGCTACTGACAGAGTAACATCTTGAAAACATCTGTAGACCTATAATTTTTCTATGACGATTAGATCCCACCACAAGAGCCCAAATACAGTGCAGAAATAAAGGAAAAAAATGTAAAGTCCTAAATGAATATTCAACCTGTTCCTTAAAAAGAAGAGAGATACAACGAAAAGTTTCATGCACTGAAAATAAATCAATTTTTCTGACTAATTAACATTTCGCTTTATTTAATTAAGAAAGACTATTACTGTCTTCACTGCTGTGCATCTGTATATAATGAAGCAAACAGCAGTAGGTATAAGATACCACAGAGGGATATGCCCAAGTAACCAGGCACTATAGGTGCAAAGGAACGTCTATTATTGTTAAGTAACTGACATCAGAGCCTCTCTTTAATGTTGTCATAAATAAAAGAAAGATTTTCACAGATGCTTTCACATATGGTTTCTTATTTGTCTCTGATGGAGACTGGGAGTTAGATTAGATGCCAAAATTAAATGATTTAAATAGACAGCTGCATAATGCAAACTACTAAATAACACCTTTTGAACACTTTCTATTTATAGTGAGCTCTAACTCACAGAATGATGACAAATCTCATTTTGCTTATATCACTGGAGGTTGTTGCTATAAAATCATTGCTTTTACAACCCTGAAATGTCAAGTTACACTGCTGTCAATTTGGAAGTGCAAAGAGCATGGGATTATCATGGCAAACAGGAGTGGAAAGCTCAGAATCCAAGATTAACTTTAATAGATTAACTTAATCATCGAAATATGCAGTTAGTGATTATCTGTAACAGAGCTATCCAGGATGAGCTGAAAAGACAGGTAGAGAGAGGCCTTCAGTGCAAACTGCTGGAGAATACCAAGTCTGTCATCATTCAAGTTCAAGTGAAGTGATGGACATCAGAGCAGGCACTTAATACCTAAACAATGATCTAGCATTTACCAGCACTGAGGTATTATATCTTGGGGATACAACTTTATATTAAGAACACAGTATTTGGTGCAAGGAAAAATGTAGCAGCTTTTCAGGAGATGTATCCTTTGTTAGTACAGCCATTCCTTGAATTGTTTTACTGTGTCCTAGACAATCATAAAACCATTCACAAAGCATGAAGCCTACATGCAGTTGTTCTGGAAAGGAATATAAACTGTCAAATGCTGCTGGGATCTAAAATCTACTCCTAAAAGCAGTTAACACTGGTTGCTTGCAGCAATATGGAAGGCACCAACTCATGGATAACTCTGAAATGCTCTACCAAATCACAGGACTTCTCCTACCATCTATATTTTCAGTAGAAGCATTATGGGCAGAAACACAAAAATCAAGAGACTTGAAAGACACATGAACAGGCTTCTACACTGTCTATTTATCCACTGTGAAAGTCAGAAAAGCAGTATGTAATGCTTTGACAATGACAGGAGCTGGGAGTCACACACTAGGGGATGTTCCCATCTCTGTCCCCCACCTGCCCACCACCACCACTGGCACAGCAGCCTCCAGCACAACCACCACAAGTGCAGCTCCTCACATCCTCTGCAGTGCCCAGCTTCTGCCATTGGACACACTTAGGCTTTTCCTTTTGTACTGAAACATCAACATACTAATTTTATCTCATATTGCCCATTCCTTGGAATTTGTGAATCAGAGGCTAGATCATTTTTCCACCGAGTTCAGCTCTGAGTTTTGAGCACAGCTACTGGGGCACACACTACCCTCACTTCTTCCTTCATACAGGCACAGTCCCTCTTACTGCCTGGAATAAACAGCTCTTGAAGGTTGGGGATGCTACCATCCCTTCTCCACCATTTTAGTCTTTCTGTGGCTCCACACCTGTGTCACTCAACACTGAGGGGACATCCAAGGAATCAGACAGTTTCCAAACATACCTCCCTTCCTCTCACCCTGATAAAGTGAGTAGGACATGAAAAACAAACTTCAGCCAATTTTACATACAGAGAAAATGAACCAGGATATTTTGTTACAGAGAGTAAGGATACTAACACTCCCAGGCTCAAAAACAGTTATTTTGATTGCACAGCCTCTTTATAATTTGGTCTCAATCTGCAAATTATATTTGTAAGTATATAATATCATATGGTATTCATCCACTTTCCTTTTCCTAAGCCATCCTTTTACTAGCCAGCCATCATGCAATTGATACCATTAAGCAACAGCATCCAGCTTTTGTCCATACCATGGTAATGTATAAGCAGAGGCAATGAGAACTTTACTGCAGTGTTTGGAGCCCCTTTAGTCTGAAAGTGTATTTCATATAGTCAAAAACTATGTCAATACAATGTAATCCCCACTTTTCAGACAAGATACAGGACTGAGTTTCCATTTAGACTTTCCCTTTGCTTCATTTCCAACAGTTAAATTTGCTGTAAGTAGCTGCAGTAAAAAATTTCCACATGGTATGTGTTTTATAAACTTAATTTTGTAGGAATTAATATAATTAAATAGGTATTTTATATAAATGACAGCTGAATCACAAAATAGACAACTGGCAAAGTTTTGAGCCTAAAGAAAATTTGTTTCCAGCAATCCCAGTTCTTCTATAGTCTCCATTTAACTAAAGCACTGAAAAGGGACTCAAGATGTGCATAGTTGAGATGGAAATGTGCTTAACACTATAAAACATTAGAAAAACACTAATCTAAGTTTGAAATATGGAGCACTGGGACATGACAATTGTCTTCAAAGTAGCCACTCAGAGGTTCCCTTACTTACATTTCTCTTGGCTGGGAGAAGCCTCCTTGTCCCTCTCCACTGAAATGCCAGCCCAATGGCAGCACCTGCTTTCCAGCAAATCCCACTGTGCTGTACTATAAAGATTAAGCTGCACAGGGAAAGAAAGCTTTGGCTGACACCCTTGATATCAGAGCCATCACAAACTATACATGCCTCTCTACCCAACAAAAATCTGAGAAAGTTCCCAACAAGCAGTCATGTAAATTTAAGGGAACTGGGGGCAGTGTTATTTTACATGCCAAGCATGAGGAACATAGTCAGAAATCAGCACAAGGAAAGCCAGCAAGCAAGCTGGAATATAGTCAGATAGGACTGAGCACACACATGTGGGGCTCCAGCAGGACTTTCTGTGCTGGTTCTTGTGGCACCAAGCCCTGTGGAGGAGAAGAGCTCTGCAGGGCCCTGCCTTAAGGGGCCAAGCAGCCCTTCACTGACACTGCCAGTGTGCAACTGCTCTCACTCCTCCAGCCTCACTGCAGCTCTCACACCAAAAGTCCTCCAAGAATCTGTTTGGGTTTATGCTATTCAAGGATTGATCCACTCTAGGAAAAAAAATCAGCTCTGTGCAAAGCAAGAGAAGCTTTTCAGAAGTGTGCAGTTCACTTTGCTTTGCTTCATGTCTCATTAACCTAAAGCAAAATAATGAATTACAGTGATAGTCAATGGCTCTCATTTTTGTACAAAAAATATTTTTATGAATGTATGCACTTTTTACCATCAAAAGCACTCTTTATTAAGCCTCTGTCACTTCTGATACTGGTATTACATTCTGTGAGTGCTTTGTTATTATGTGCTACAGTTCAGTAGGTTTCAAACCCATCAAGTTCAAAGTCAGTAGAACAGGAACTATACAGCAAAGACAGCAAAGGCCAGGTATTGACCCATGAGTGTTTACCTGACTTCTGAAGTGATTTTCAGATTAAAAATCCAAATAATCCACTGGTGGGGAGAATAGATATCATAAAAAAATATCAAACCCAACCTTTTGTAGGGATGAGTTCTTAATAAAACATAGTAAGTAAATGTAGTATGAAACACAACTAAAATTTTTGATTAGCTGGAAATAAACCACCTTGGGTAAGCTGAGCAGAAATAGCAATTAATAATTGTTCTAATTATATTTTTCAGCATGTCAAGTAACTAAGGAATTTAATGCACCCTAAAATACAATAAGAATGCAGCATTACAGTAAGAAAATGTAAACATGTACATATTAGCAAAAAAAAATCAAAGACTACTGAATGTAAGCAGAGGGGATTCTATTTGAAATATTTCAGTGTCTAAACACCTAAATCTTTAAAACATTGCCTTTTTAGGAATATTTCTAGAGAAGTACTGATTAAAAATAAATTGCCTTGGAACTGGGAAAGAGATTCCCAATAATAGTCAATAAGATATGTCTATAAAAATTATATATGAAGGTCAAAGAAATACCAACTAACTCTCCTAAGCCAGAGACTGTGAACTTCAACCATTGAACAAGCTTATTTTCAAGGACAAAGATCAGTATAAAATTGATTGCCATATTATCCACAACCGAGAGAATTTGGTTGTCTTTGCTAATAATAAGCCAGGAAGAAAAAGCTTATACTTCACATAAGGTAAAAAACACCTAGAAATAATAATTTCTATCTGATCCTGAAGAAACTGCTTAGATTAGGCAAGGTAAAACAATTCTCACATTGAAATTTAGTTGAAAATTCTCAAACAGAAGAAAAAGGTCCCTTTGTATTTCTGACAACTAGACCATATGCAAATGAAAATCAAATACTTTTTCCTGCCCTATGAATGCCTGTCAAGTGGCTGGGTAAAATCTAGGTTGCTCGGCCTTACCAGGAAAACAGATGTTGCCTCATCTGGTTTGATGTTCATGTGGATGTTGAAGTCTCTAAGGCTAATAGTACAGTTCCAACAGTAGCTCTGACAGAGTTTCAATGAATACATTTGTGATATATTTCATACACTCTGATAGTCTATGCACTCTTGTAACTACAAACTTTGATCCTTCCCTGGAAGTACAGGAAACACCTGGATAGTCTAATAAACTCCACTGCACAGTTGGCCACTTTTTGCATTGCAACCAAATTGTAACCAGGTCCCAGAAATATGAGCTGTGGATCTCCACTTCCTCTGTATCACAGCCCTCAATGCAATACTTTCCATGCAAAAGTGAGTCCTTGGGGAGGATAGTGGTAGGAGAAGAGGCTCAAAACAGATGAAAGAGAGCCAGTAAACCTAAATGCATTTCTTTATAATGTGTTTCTCTTCAAGAGAGAGGATGTTGTCCTTTCTCCTGTATGCCTCCTTTGCTAAGTGCAGATGTATCACTTGAGCTCTTTCTGCTCTCGGTGCTCCTTTACTCTTCTCTTATTCCCAGGCATAAATATCACACTTTCCACATTTTTTTCAGCTTGCCAATCTCAGTCCAGAAATTGTGAGCACAAGATATTTTAACCAGTGGTGACTGTGACCAACAGAGAACAGCTGGCCTGCCTTGCCTCTGCCTCATAATTCTTTTTTCAGCAACTTCAGCTGTTGGTGAAAACCAGCACTTTAATACTTACAGTGTAGTTCAGAGAGAACTACTTAAGGTTTGGGAAGATAATTTCTTGACAGCAGACACTGACCCCCAGTAATGTTAAGACTCATCTTTATTATGCTGTTTATCATGAAAGATTTCTGTTGGGTTAATAATTTTACACCAATAGGATAATTGGAATGTCAGCTTCCTGAAACACCAACTTGCTGTGTTTATGATTATTGGTTATTGCAGCCTTAGCATCTCTGCATTCCTTCCTCTTTATCTCTTTGCTTTTCCTCTGTTTACTGAGTTAAACACATCAAGCAGTGTTGTAAACTTCTCCCTTGGTTTCTACTGATGTTCCTCAATCCTAAACTGAACAGACAATCCAAGTAAGGAAGTCTCACCTCTATCCTTTCTCTTGGTTTTACACTAAAAAGAACACATTGCCTAGTTGAGACTCTATGAGTTAGAATATGACCCTGTACTGGTATTTCCTATTAGTGTTTTTCTACCCTGCCAGAGAAGACTAAACAGGGAAGGTTAGGAGAGCACACAACACTAATGCTGTGGAAAAACATGAGGAACCAAATTTTATCCTTTACACTCCTGCCATCCCATTTTCCTTCCTTGTAGAAAGTTTCCACTCTGACAGACAGTTACACTAACCTTATTTCAAGAGCACGCTCTGGGTTTTTCTCCTGTCATTCTGACTTTCCTGCGTTCCTTCTCATCCTCACGTGCCCTGACATGTCAGCTGTTTGCTAAGTGCCACACATGAGTGACATGCTGCAGATGTAATAGCAGATAATGGTCCCTAATACAGTAAGCTAAGCTTAACCACACCTAAGCTGCTCCTCATAGCACTACATCTGTCAGAGGTTTTGCAGCACCTTGCTTGAAAGTGATGTTAGTGCTAATGGATGCTCGTTCTATGATTATTTCTCCTTCATTTAAGAATGAGCCCTACGTTTGCTTTGATCCAGACTTTCAGCATCACCCAAGGTCCTTTTGACTTTTCTGCTGAGTGGTGGTTGTGTGGGGGGTTGGTAGATGGGTCTCAATCTAGGAAATGCACTGAGGCACGTTTCCATTCTTCCCTCCTCAAGAACAGCTTTGCTTTGTTCAATCAGCACATCTCCTGTGTATCTTACAGTGTGCCTAAATTGGACTGGCAGAGGGGTATAGATTAAAATTTGGCAAAAATTGCACTACATATTCTTTACCTCCGGGTATTTTGATTAGCTTTCCTTTCTCTTACTTGCACAGGCTTAAATCCTTTTTGTTGGTGTGTTCATTTAAAGCATTTTTTAATTAAGTCTTGTACCTCTCCCTTATGCAAGTTGTTATCCTTCTCCTCCTCACTCGTTATTTGTATACTCAATAGGGCAGACCAAATAAATTAATAAGACAAGTTCTTGTTTCCAAGAAACAACTTTAGTACCTACAAAAAAGATGCAATTACAACAGAGTAGCTCTTCACTTCCCATAAACATCACTAAAAATAATTTTTAAAAAATAACAAAATGCTTTTTCAAGAAGTTTTCCAGCAAATTAAAAATATTTTAAGTACCTAAAAATTCTAATCAAAGTAGCAATAAAAATTCCATTTTTTTTTAATTCAATACAAATCCACCTTTGTTCTGGAGTAAGGAGACATAAGTTTGCTTGACAAGAGGTTGTGGATTGTTTTTTTTTAATTTTAAATGCAAATCAGCATGAATGTTCTTTATGTTCTTATTGTTGTTTTAACATCAGTAACATTTTATACTGAAGTCAGATCTGGTCCACAAAACTTTATATTTCGTATTTTTAGCTTGGAACAATTTTTCACAGTTCTATGTGAAATATAATTTCCTTGTAAGGTTTATAGAAATACAAATACCAGGGTTCAAGATATGTGTAGCAGAAATAAATGATAGCACTACTTCATAGCAAGTGGAAAAACATTAATTAAAGCTCATAATTGGAAATAATTTAATAAAGAAATGTTCATGTATTCCTTTTAACTGAGAGCTAAGAGAAGATATTCAAGTGAACAATGAAGTCCTCACAGTTAAATCTGACAAAGCTTCTGCTTTAACAATTATGCCACTTGATTTAAGGCAGTTTATCAGAACTAGCTGCAAGTTGTAATTGAACTTGCCATTTCAATGCAGGAGTTTGCATCCTCTAGTTTATTTGCAGCATGTTTTCAATACTCATACAAAAAGGAGAGCTAAGCTTACTTTGCCATTAATGAAAAAATGTTTCTAAATGCACGTGACATCCTCCCTCACCTGATAACAAGCCACAAATTAAAGGCTTTGGTTTGTGTGTTTCTACTCAGTGCTGATTGAATTATGTTTGAAATATATTTTTAAAATATATTTAGAAACACGGTATTTTTTCTGATCAAAGTAAGGTGTCTCTTCTCTATTCTTACTACTGCCAAGCATTTGATTTACACACAGTTTAATTATTCAGATGTTTATTATGTTCTACATAATGAAATTTGGACCCTCATATTTTCTTCCTACATGCTCAGTGCAGGCTGCAATTATAGCCACAGATATCTGTTTATTTGATGAATTTTGCTTCTTCTGCATAGTTTGATAAATATGGAAATAAGTCAAAACCTACTTTATATACAGTAATTAAAGTGAAAAATCTAGTCATGATGCAAATCCTTAATTGGACTCCAGGAGAGATATGCAGAATTTCTCTTTAATAATATGGGATGACTGGGGACAGAAAAACAAAGCACACTAAAATATGGTTTAGAAGCACAATTAATCACAAAATAGAAAACAACCAATTTAGCATAGCTCATTCAGTGACTCTCAAGGCTCAGGTAATGTTCTTTTAATCATCTGGCTCTAATATTAAGGTTGTGTCATGTGCAGCTGAAATAAAACACAATATATGTGCTGATCTTCAGTGTGAAACATGTCCTCTGGACTAATTTGTAAACACAGCCTTTTCACACTAAAATGCTTAGTCTACTTAATGACATGTAAGTGAATGATCAAAGCAATGTAAAATGGTTTTTAACTATTATTGTTTAATGTATTAATTCATTAACAGAAGGAAACCCTCTTGCAGTTGGTTGCAGGGAATATGTTTTTGTTGGCTATATATAATTCATTTTGTTTTTTCATATTATTAAGACAGTGTCATTATTTTGCCTGATGATGTTCCAAAGAAGAATATACTTGTTAAGTGGTATTAAATTGACAAATTATAGCACAGAGCAAGTGGGGCTGAGATACCAAGTCTCCAGGAAAGAGATGTCTGTACAAGCTAAAGAAATAAATGCTTTTGTTCCAAGCTCTGAACAGATATTGCTCTAATAAGCCAAAATTAACCATCACTGTCACTTAATTTGATTGTTAAAATATTATTCTCTATATAGCTTCCTGTAATATCCCATTAGGGGCATATGATCACATTCTAATCAGAAGGTGTCGGATTTATTGTGCTAGTTTGTTTAAACTACAAATATAATTAATCTCCTTTTGTACTTCTCCCAAATAAGTAACACCAGAATGACATTTTTGTCTCCAAATGGATTACAGACATCGAGCAGGAGCCAGAGGTCATCCCCCTGCACTGCCATAATTATCGAAGCGAATATCTGCTTCAAACCCCTGAGTGTTTGTGGGGAGCTGAGCCCGCCTGACCCAGCCCCAGAGCTCTGTGCCTGCCACAAGGCAGGAGGACACTCTTCTGTTACCCAGATGTGCCCATTGGGAGAGACCATGACTGCGAGCTTCCATGCTGAGAGCAGCTGAAATTAGAGAGGCTTGATGTCCAGTATTCAAAATCACTGTTAAAACTCTTTCCAAGTCAGGGTCCCAACTGTCTCTGACAGATAAAAGGGGTCCTATGCAATCTAGTTTCAATGTAGTCTTCTTTTGACCACCCTGAGATGACCTGGCACCTCTTCATGCACCTGCCGTAAAACTTAAAGGCTTCAGAAATTCTTTTCTTTGAAGTGTCCTAATAATAACAGTCTAACCTTTGATGTTTCTTCCTGTACCACATGCTTGAACTTCTTATAATCTAAAGTGTATAACCTTCAATTGCTACACACAAACGGGTTGCACATCTTGAGAACACAACACTATAAACCTAATGCAAGCTGTAGTAATGATGGGTTTATTTCATTTGTATTTAGCGCTTTACTTATATAGGATCATAAACCTAAACACTTAACACACCAATCAGACATTAACCATCCAGCCTGATTAGCATGGAGCAGAACTCACCCTCTGCAGCCTGGAGACAGAAGAAATAAACAGACTCATGTAAAATAAACTTTGTGTGCAAATATGATATTTTAGAAGATCCTTTTCACACTGAAAATCGGAGAGAAAGTCTGCTTCCGATGGCCTGAGATCTCATTCAGAGAATATTTTTTCAGTACATAAAATTTAACAGACCCAAAAAAGCTGGGGAAAGTTATTTTTAAAAAAACATTCCTAGCCTGATTGTTACCTCAGGTTTCTGTAAGTTTTTACAGAGCTCTCTGAGAATGTCTGTCCAGCTCTGTTTTATGTTACTTCACAGATTTTTAATATTCAATAGTCCTTATCCCTTGCAAATGTTTAGCTCTAAAAAGAATTGTTTCTAATCTCTATTTTTAACTTGTACATCGGGGATGAATTTCATCCAAGATGTATCATTTATATAGCTCTGGGGAGAGAGAAAACACATCCTCCATGTAGCCCCAGTCCTGCACAAGCTCATGAGCATGCTGAACTTCCCTTGCTTTAAGCCATTCTACTGAAAATTTTGAGTATCCGCAGGGTGCTCTTCCAGCATTGTTTAAATTTCTGCCTTTCCTGTTAATCACTCTTTTTGGGTGGCTATTTTCAGCTGATTGTTTTTCATCTTATGGTTTTCCAAAACTTCATGACATTAGATCTCATCTTTCCCTTCGACTGGAATTTAAGACTGTTTTTGACAAAAGTGAACCTTGCGGGGGAAGTTATTTAACTAAAATTTATTATTCACATTTTAGGGTAGCGTCCTTTGTCTGGTTACTCAGAAGAACAGAAAGGGTTTTGTCTTCATAACTAACATATTCAAAGAAATAATCACCACTGAAGAGCAAAGTCCTTTTGAGCAAACCAGGGAAAACTGTTCAGCCACACTGCTCACATGCACCAGGAAGGAGAACATGTGGCTCTGGTCCTCTCTAGAGCTCCAGTTTCCTCATCAGATGTTTGCAGGGGATCCAAATTGAGCTCAGTTCAGCTGACCAAGATTCAACCCCTTTGGCTCTCACTGCAAGATTAGAAGCCAAACTTGTAAATTGTCAAAAAGAGAGCAGTTCCAGTTACACTGATGGAGCTGCTCAAATAGCTACAATAGAACAGGAAAAGAGTTGGAGAGGCTGACAAGCATGAACAACACAGCTACAGCCTCCAGGCATGGGCAGGTTAAATACCCTAAAGCCTCTTGGAACTGGAGAACTGAAATGACTAACAGAGACACAGTAAAGCTCCATAATATCAGGAATGATGTGGAGAGCATGTATGAGGAAGGAACAATCACTCTCCAGGAGAGTTGAGTGGCCATCAGATGAAACTTGTAAATGTCAAGTTCAGAAGGAAAATAGGGCATTCTTGATATACAGTGCATAGTTAGGGTAAGGAAGTCTCTTCACTGGAAGACACCTGGACTGCCAAAAAATCTATATGGATTTGAAAAACATCTGGAGATATTAACAGAAAAGGAACTCAACAGGACTAGTAAACAGAAACATGGCATCCGTAAAGGAGAAAAACCCACAAGAAGCTTGAATGCAATTCTAAGAATTATCACTGCACAGCTGTACTTGCATTCTTCCCTAGGCATCTGCTCATGGCAATATTGAAGTGCAGGATATTGGTCTAGATTGACCTTTAGCCTGGCCCAGTGCAGACACTTCTGCAGTTTGAAGAAAACTGTAGAGGTATCTGACTCATTTCAACGTCTTCAACAACAAGGCAAGAGATGCAGACCACTCTGAGAAGGAGACAAATTTAAGAAATGGCATACTAATGTACACAGAAATATTTGGCCCTGGATTTCTCAAAGGCAATATTAATATATAGAGATGGAACCAGACATTCAGCCTAAAGATCAAGTTCAAAGTCTTCTACCTGAAGGCAAAAAAAAAACCTGGGAAATGCTGGTTATCCATATTGTTTTGTAACATTTGTCTGACATTTAAGTCACTAAGGAGACTCTTAAATTAGCAATTCTAAAGCAGAGTGAAAGGATCAGCATTTGACTGTATAGTACTTACTTCTGCCCCAGCCTCCAAAGCATGTTTCAGGTTTGCTGCATTTTGTTTTCTCTGGCGATGTTTTTCTACTGTCAGAGGCTCACAGATCTCAGTGTGGTGTTGCAGGCACCATTTCACATAATAAAGGCATTAGCACCTCCTTGGTTTCTAAAAAGATATCTCTCCAACCTAAAATTACTTTTGCCACTGTATCACTTTACAAGCTCTTTTCTAATTTGCCACCCCCTATAATTCTAGGTATTTTTCAGTCTGACTGCTTTGTAAGTATCTCCTTCCATTATGTAAAGTGGTTTCTTTTCAGATTCTAGATTGTAGAGCTACTCAAAACGAACAAAATTTTTTCACTCTCACTTTTCATTATCACGTTGCACTTAAACCATTTCTTATGGGAACTTAATAATGTTCTGTAGTTGATTAGACTTAAAAAGGTCTACATTCTTCTTTCAAATATGTACAAAGAGCTCCTATTGACTGACTTCAATTAACTGAATTTATTTCAATTCAACAGTCTAAATTAATTCTTCATCTAACTACTGAAGTCTAGTGAGCCAAATATTGTATGACAGCTGAATTTCACATCCAGACCCAAAGCAATATTTCAATGTTGTCTATTACATGGATGAACAAAAGAAGAATATGCAACACTGAAAACGGAGTGAAACACATACCATGACCTATACAGAGGTTTAGATTTGATTAGGTTGGTCCTGATATTGTAACTATAAAAATTCCACTCCTAGCCCAGAGATTATCACTGTGAAGTACTGGAGTGGAGTCATATCAACAATAGGTTGGTCTCCCTTAGGCTTCAGCAGAGGTCAGGGTTTCCCTACACATCTGCAAAAAAACAGCATTGTGTTTATTTAAAGGAACTCAAAAATCAAAATAGAGCAATTAGGAAACTTTCATAGAGCAAACAAGCAGAGCAGGAAAAGAAAAAAAAAATCAAAGAAAACAGGAAGAAAGGCAAAACTCTGAGCATTTACATCTTTACATATGGAGTTTGGAAATCCAGGTGGTTTCTGTTTTGCTCCTATTTGCTTCAGATATTGAAATATCCAGATGTCAGTACAAAAATATCCATGAAAACTATAAGGTTTAAAAGAAGTTGAAAGTCATGGTCTGTCCATTCTACTCTTTAACCAACACTTTTTCTGAAGCATAATCAGCTAACACAGTAGTAGAAAAAAATTTCTGGTTTTACACTTCTGCTGTTACTATTTCCAGTTTTCAAACTAACTTATAATGGAAGTCAGCTTGTGCAGTCAATGACTTCAGAGGGGCTTGGGTTATTTCCAAGTTAGGATGCCTTTTTTTTTAATAAAAGAGCAAGTATATCTACATAAACAAATATGTACTTTATCCCTCAGCTGATTGCCTGATTAACCAACTTTGGAAAAAGAATAGCTGTTGTAGATAAAACCAAGCTTATCTGTTGGAGTATCCTGTTCCAACAGTGGCTGAATGTGGGTGCCTGTAGAGGGAGGCCAAACACTCAGGGAGACAGATGGCAATAGTCTCAATTCCAGCCATTTGTTGCACAGAGAGTTCCTGAACCATTTCCTGAATGCTGAAACCAGTGTTTCTAGCTCTCAAAAGTGTTTTCACCTATTAAGTTATCCAATCAGCTCTTCAACTCTTATGACATCCTAGTATCCTGTGGTAAAATGTTAAGAACTTAACTACATACTGTGTAGAAAAGAATTTACTTTGGGTGCTTTTGTTAAGTGACACCACTTGAGCTCTCCCCTTCTTGGATGTCATTATAAGACAGTGAATAAATGGTAAGGTATTTTGATATGTGATGCTTTGTGATTTCATATGTATTTGTCTTCTATAAAAGTGCCATTTTATGAAAATTAGTTTTTAAAAGAACCTTCCAGACATACAGATAATAAGCAGTTGATAACACTGTGCTGGGTAAATAAGCTGAATAAGACCATGAACAAAGTATCAGCCAACCAAAAATTTTGAAGGATCTGACACAGCTGTTTAAAAAAAAATAGATTATCCCAAAATCATTAAGCATTACTGTCAACAGAACAGTGCAATATCATTTCCTGCATAGGTGCCTGATGAACACAGAGACTCTTCATCTGCTTGTAGCAACCAGTCTTGCTCAGAAAATGAATAACCTGTCTGCATGCCTCAATAGCTTGAAGCTGTTCCACCAGGTCATGTTGAACCAGTCGAATGCCACAATGGTAAAATAATAAGTGCATAAATATAAGTAAGAAAAAGAGACGTTATGGCTGTAAAAGCAAAAATAAATTGACATATTTCCTCTTCCAAGAAGAAATGAAAAAACAGTCTCAGCTACTACAGCACTAATTTTTTGTGGGAGAGGAGAATCTATTACCTAACAAGTGCCTCCTGCCAAGAAACAAAACAAGCAACGTTCATTTTTGCAAACACTTTTTTCATTTTTACATTGTGAAGGGTTTTCTGCAATTCTGATGAGTTCTATGTTTTTATATTTATGTTGTAGATGACTCCTGATTCAGAGGAGATGCAAGTTGAAGTCACTACAAGATTCAGTGGCAACCTCTGCTGTATCCAAGCACAATGTTTGGGAAATACAAGGGGACAAACTGCACTAAGTGATAGGTTTGCCTGAGATTTTCTCTCCCACACCATCTCATTTGGCCTACCCTGGTCTCATCATTTCAATCTTTTTCAGGTATGTAAGTGCCAAGCCAAATGAATTAAAAAGATCTTTTCATTATTATCAGAAATTAAGGCAATGGAGAAGAACTTCAATGGGTTGCTTTTGTGTGCCAGTGTTATCTAAAATGTAGATTTCAGAATGCAGTGATTTTGATTAAAGCTTTGTTGAGTTGCTCAGCAAAGATGGGAAACTCAGACCATTAATGTCTTACTAAAACTCCAGACAAAACAGTTTGTATCGGTGTCTTAGACTCAAAGGGAAAAAACAAAGTTGAAAGAGAGAACAATTTCCAGTTCACAAAGACCTTCTAGAGGAGCACGTGTGGGTGTCCTGCATACCTGGCTGTAGTACGGGCGGCTCCGCGCGTCCCCTCGGGGGTCCCGGCTGGCTGTGCACTCGCAGCTGAGGGAACCCTCCCGATCTCTGAGGGACAGGGAGCGGCTCAGGCTCTCCCCTTGGCGGGTGAGGCAGGAATAGACTGCGGTGGAAGAAAGGAGTGGACTTCGAATGGAGGGAACAGTGCAGGTTTATTAATGCCAGGACCCCTGAGCCCAGCACGACCTCACTTCGAAGACCAAGCTCTGGGCTATCAGGTGTATTATAAAGGGGGAGGGAACAAAGATAGGGAGCCAGTGGGGAAACATGGGGATATGGACATGGGGAAGATGGGTCTCTGGGGAGACCAACGGGGGTAACCTGCGGGAGGAACCCCGGTTCCTGAACCAGTCACTCGATGCCCTGAACAGAAGTTTCTAGGGGAAGGGATGGGCTGAGAGTGACGGACAGGACACCAGGGAGGGGGTGAGGGGGGGAGGCAGCATGGGCAGGACCACTGAAATAGGAGAGAACTGGGATAAACCAAGGTACAGAACAATTATTAAAAGGCATATAAAACACAACACAACACCTGGAGTTCTTCAGAACTCTACTGTCCAGAATTTATGGGAAACAGTTCTTTTTAGAAATAAAAATATTTTTTCTATTGACAAGGAACACCACCAATCTTCTTTAAAGAAAAGGAAGTAATGTTACTAGGCAGAAACTGGCTTTCCTGCAAGAGTAGTCATGATTACTTTCCTGAATAACAGCAACTCCCTTCTGAGACTTTGTTTTAGCCCTCCCCTGTTCCTTTTGAATGCTTTTCCAGCTCTGTACTGTGAAAGCCACCCACAAAGTGACACCAAAACCATTTGCAAAGGAAAATAAAAGCCCCAATGCTTTTTATGCTTTGCTTATGCATACAAGGAAGTCTTAAATGAAGACTTTTCTTGGTCTGCCTTCACATCCTTTAAAATCTGTTCTCCATCTCCTGGAAGAGAAAGGGATCCCATCCGTGTCTGCCTAAAGAATGGGTATAGATCCATATTTATCCCACTTCCCACACACAGAGTTCATGAAGCTCTGCTCATGCAGCACTTCACTCCTGAGAGGAGAAGCCAGTCATTGTCTAACAGCTCATCATCCAAGGTGGCTTCAAACATCATATTCTACCAGCTGAGTTGTAAATGGGGTTGAAGGTCTGAATCAAGATGAGTGACCTTCACCAGGCAATGACTAAAATTACTTAAATCTGAAGCTATGGCAAAATGGTCTTAGAATGAAGCAGAGCCAAAAGAACACTGTGTGAAGTCATAGAAAGTCATAACACAGAGACTTTCTGTCATCAGCACTGCTGAGCAGCAACCA
This sequence comes from Peucedramus taeniatus, assembly GCA_013400575.1. Lineage (NCBI taxonomy): Eukaryota > Metazoa > Chordata > Aves > Passeriformes > Fringillidae > Peucedramus > Peucedramus taeniatus. The sequence continues at coordinate 147,282 of WBNO01011377.1, forward strand.
CAACAACATGAGAAGGGTGTTCTTCAAAACTCAGATGGGTGAAGTAGCCGGGCCAGTGGTGCTTTTAGAGATTTCATTTACAACTGCTATTGTGTTGAGCTCCTGAGAGCATGCTTCCTTAGGCACAGAAATATAGATCAAAGTGTCATTTTAAGCTGCAGCTTTTATAACCTGATCACTCTCCCTTCCTGGATCCTAAACTAGGAAATCAATTGATGCTATTTATTTTCCAGACTTCTTTCCCCATTCCCAAGCTGTCTCCTGTATACATTAGGCCTACACTAACACTAAAACATGGGTTTAGCTGTAGTTGGGAAAGGAGGATTGACTGGCTCACCTCTTGAGGTCTTCTCAAATCCTATGACTTTATGATCCAGTGTCGCAAGTGCAGAAAACACCTCATTTTCTATCAAAGCTAAAGTCCTGGTGGAAGTCTAAGTCTCCAGAGAGCTGTGGGTCACTGCAAAATTATAAGCTTCTTATGATACCTTGGGCCCAGATCTAAACAGAACATAAATCACCTAAAATGAGTCTTAAACAGAATGTAAAAACCCACAACTCAAGAGTCTAAAAACTCTCTGCAGAGCTGCTATAAAATTCTCCCTTTTGCACTTTCTTTTTTCCTTACCTTTAAAAATTAAGTAATAAATTACTTGGAAAATGTCTGTTTGAACATGTACACAATGCCTTGTGTTTCCATCTAATGACAAGCAAGCAGCTTAGCACCACTCCCTGCCTTAAATCCAGTGGAGATGCTGAAAGCAGTCATTCCTGTCCCTGTGACAAGGACTGGCCCTTGCAGAGCACAGATTAACCAGACTTGAGCCCCCCTCAACACCCAGTGACTGCAGCAGACTGATTTCAACACACAGCTAAAGAAAGGATCTATTTGGGGCTCCTAGGAGGCAGCATCCTCGAAGACACTCAGACTGAAAGCCAAAAAGAGCAGGTTCAAATGCAACTCAGCAAGGGATGTTGAGCTGGAAGCCTGGTAAGCAGAGCACACACAGCCAACCTCCCTACAGACCCTTCAGAACTGTGTTCTCCATCCTTTTTACAAAGATGTACCCCCAGTTAAAAAGCAACACGAACAACTGCTAGAAAGTTAAAAAGAGCCCCAAAGGGAGCCCAAGTCAGGCAGCAGTTGGTGAGTGTGGCAGATAGTAAACTTCCTTAGGAGGAGAATGTAGAGAACACTTTGATATTAAGAGCAGCTACTGAAGAAAATGAAGGAACAAGTCTATTTGCAAGAAAGACAGGGCAGAACTGACCACCTGCAGCATGTGCCAGGTTGGCTTCTGTTGACTCATGAAGGACTATCCTGCACTGGATCCAGTTGGATTTTTATCACTGAAATATAGATGCTATTAAGTGTATTACTGATGATAAGCTAATATTATTGAAGTCTGATTTTCCCCTCTTCATTGTATTCTCCTTGCAGTTTAAGTGCACATATCCCGTTTTATTTTAGTGAAACAAAGGTGGGTTTGAAAAAAAAAATGCATTAGTAGTGCCTGAGGTTAGGTTTCTAATTGAAATTTAGACACTTCAGGAGAGGCTTAGGGCTAAAGGGCATTTTGTACATGAAAATATCTTCCTCCTTGGCCAGCTAGTCAGAGGGGTGAGCTTGTCAGGTGAACTGGCAGTGCACTCTCCTCAGAACACAGCCTGAGGTTGAAGGGTCCCTGTCTCTCTGTCTTCCCCTGCCAAAGAGCAAGCAGATATCCAGAATCCACTGCTGAGACAAGATTTTCCTTTTAGAATAATTCAACAGGAATTAAGGGGGATCTTTAATCTTCACCAACAGAGAATTCATAATCAGTCCTTATCTTCCACAATGTTCTTTAAGTCACCAGCACACAACAGCAGAGTAAGTCATAATGTATTTCATAAGGAAATCATATTTCTGCAGTGGAAGTTTCCTTTCTTTTTGATAACCTCTTCTTGAGCTTCCATTCAAATGTACACAAAAAAGTTCTCTGTGAATCTGCAGGTATATCAGAACATGGATTTTAATAGCCACAGGAATGTTTCTATATTGTATACCTTTTTTTTTTTTAATTTAAGTAACATGTATTTAATGGAAATCAAAATAATGAGACTAAGAAGAGCCAATGCCATATTCTCTAGAAACTCTATTTCCCTTTTACATTCTCTTTTCCATTTCTACTCTTGCCACTAAGGCCACTACCAGAGGACAGAAGAGGGAATTTCTGGCTGCAGAGCTCTGTGAGGGATGCACTGATCATGCAAAGGCGAGTGATGTGATACACTGAACTACAAGCACTGCGAGGCACCACAGTGGTATTTCAGATTAAAACATTTAGGATTGAGGAAGGTGGTGCCAAAGCCATGCTAGATTTCTGGTTTGTTTAAGAAAAGTAAGATAAACATGGCAGTGTAAATTCATAATACAAAATTCTGTTAAAAGTAGCATCAGTAGCAAATGGATTAACTCTGTAGAGCAAGGCTGACAGACATCACCCTCCATCCATGTCTTAACTCCCAGCCAGAAAGGTGTCTTGCATACTGAGGATCAGAAACACTCCTGCTGTCTCACAGAAAGGTCTCTCTGCTGTGTTGCATACGTGTTTGTCTGACCTTGCCCTAGGACAGAGCCAAATGAGCAGAGGTCTGAGGAACAGAGCACCAGCCCAGCCCCAGAGCTGGAGCTGGATGGATCTGTCTCCAAACAGCAGAGGTCTGACTTGGTTTTTCAAATTTCCATCAAAGAGATTTCTATGCATACCCAGACAATCTGTTCCATGTTTCACTATCCCAGCAGCTAGAAATTGTTCCCTAATATCCAGGGATATAGGGATATCCAATCTTACCTTCCTGTCAGCAGCAACCAATTGTGAATAACAGCTACAGAGAATTAAACAATGGATGGCCTTTTCTTTGTTATTACCTCTCCATCTCAAAACAAAAATGAGGCCACTCATTCTCCTCCTCTTAATGCTAAAGAAAGCAAATTATGGCATCCTTTCATTGAAGGAGACATTTGCTCACTTCCTGCTTTTGTTTGCTGTTGTCCTCTGGATTCCCAGCAGTTTGCTTCCCTCTCAGCATGGCCAGGAGGGCTGGATGTCACACAGCAGCAACCTCCCCTTGCTCACAAACACGTTGCTTGCTCTGTCCACCATCACTGCACAGTTTTACCTTGTCACTGAGACACCCTGAAATATGCAGAGCCTTTTCTGCTGTCCATGAGACATTTCAATTGTGTGTATGCCTTGGCTTCTTCTGAAGGGCAGCATTCTGTGCTTGCAAAGAAACACATGTAAACAAACACAAATATAAATTGTGGCTGGCTAGCTTCTCATTATCTTTCTAGAATGTCTGCTTTCTTCTATGTCATGACATGAATAAAAGGAGCAAGTATAAAATTGCACATATTCAACAATGCTCAATAACAAGGCAATGAGCATTGTACAAATGAGCATATTTGATTTAATCAAAATAAGTGTTGTAGGAAAATCACGTAGGTTTAATTTTTGAAAAGCTATTAAGTTTCAAATTAAATGGAAGATTAAAATAAAAATGAGCTTTAGCTGTAAGTGGAGGCTAAATTTGGTCAATTTTTGTTGTTTATCTGTGCATAAAGTCCTTGCATTTACCATTTGACAAATCCTCTAATAAAATACTTGCTGCAATCAGGTGAAGTAGGTTATTAATGGTTCTAAAAAAGATATACAGGATTGCCTCATCCTGAGGCAATTAAGTCTGTGAAGTAAGTGTGTTTAATATCTCTGGGGGCCCGACTGAAATGAAACAGGTGATCTTTCTACAATTCCCATTGTTTCATTTAGAATATCTTGAATTTTGTTTGTTTTTAACTGAAGAATGACTCCCTGCTTTATATCTCTTTTGTTAAGACTCTAGTTTGGGAACTTTCAAGGGCTGCACGTGCCGCATCAGGAGCTGAGTGGAAAATTTCAAGCACCACTAAAAAGCAGCAGCAGCAACAATCCATGTGAAGCCCTACCAATCCACACAGGAGAGGACAATCCACACAGGAGAGGACAATCCACACAGGAGAGGACAATCCACACAGGAGAGGACAGTCCACGTTTACTCTCAGTCTCTTGACTCAGCCTGGCAGAGCTGCTGCCATCTCCCACACTGGGTCACAGCAGCCCAGACCCCACCTTGAGCCAGCTCCTCCACAAAGAGGTTTGCCCACACCACCCCCCAGAGCTGGGGGTACCTGGAACCTCCTCTCTCCAGGCTCCCCAAGGGGCTCAGGGCCATGGGGAAGGGCAGGGGGCTGAGGCACCACAGCCCCCCTGCTCAGCCCCCAGCAGCTCAAAGGAAGAGCTCCAGATCCCCAGCTTCAGGCACCTCTGGGTGGAAAACAAATGCTTTATACCCCCATATGTTTTCTGAGGGATGGATTGTGTATCCATCAGGGTGCTGTTTGGCCCTTTGCTATAAAATCCTGTATTTTTCATTTCTCCTTTTTTCCTCTGCTGTGTTCTTTTTTTCCCTGGATTTATTAGCAGGGATGGTTTGTGGAGGTATGGTTAATTACTAGAGCTTATGGCCTGCTGTGATTGAAAGCTGATCTCACCAGTTTGGGGTCTATGTTATATTTATTCTGTATGTAATTAAATCAGAATACCATAACTATGCATAATGTTGGAAAATGAGAAATTTCTTTTTTTCAGGGGAAGCACATCTGAGAGGTATTTTCTTCCTGCAGTACTGAATTTCTACAAAACTCTGCACTTTGCACACACACACAAACAAGCAAACAGCCAAAAGGGGTATTGAGGTCTATGATCTAGATGAGAACAAACATTAGCTTATCAGATCTGTGTGACCCATTAAAAATAAAGAAGGAATTCAAGCAAACTGTGGCAAAGGCTATCCATACATCTTGGGGTACTCATAGCACCACAGACATACTAAAGGCTTGCAGAGAAGTGCCAGCACAGCAGGGTGAACACAAACAGCACATCCTGGAAGCAGCAGCATCCAATTGAACACAGGAGATTTGGCTGAGGAGGCCCTCAAATAAAACAAGTTGTGGGGGGCCAGGCCACTGCTCTGACTATAGGGATCAAAACTTCTCCTGACTTCCTTACTTAAGGAGGGGGGACCAGACCAGTCTGGGAGAGGAGATCAAACACTGTTTACACTGAGGTAAATCAAGCAGAACACTGCACAGCTCACTGAACCATACCAGAATTAGGCCAGACATATCATATCTAGAGGCTCAAATTTTTTTTCTCTGCTACACATAAAACTGAAGGCTGCCAAGGTCCTTGTTGTTCACTAGTGCACCAATGATGTGAAATTAGAGGCCTCTAGAATGTCCCTAGAATATCAGAAATCTCTGGTCTGGAAATTTATCTCCTTGCCTCTATACATAGCCAACGTTCAGGAAAAAGTTTGCCATCGGATGTGATGGGATGAATGATACAGCCAATAACACTCCATAAAGCCTGTGGAAGCTAAAGCAAAAATAACTAAATCCAACCCCCAGTCTTTCACCATAGCAAAGCAAATCTATCTTAGGGCACACCAAGTAAGACAAGGGTGACATTTTAACCAGGAAATTACCTTCAAGGTTTGAGAAAAGCAACAGTGGGGGGCAGGATATTTAATATTTTTTGTAAAAATTTAAAAAAAAATAAAAACCCTTTTCCTAGAGAACAAAGGTGTGTTCCCCTCTCCCTAAAAGTGTTGAGCCTAGGACAAGAATAAGTCAAGTAAAAAAATCAATGAACAGCCAATGTGCATGAAGTAAGGGAATTCCCAATTAAATCCTTTTAGGACCTTGCTGTCTAGAAAAGACCTTTTGCTTTGTCACTGCCCCAGAAAGTAAAGAACAGGCCTGCCAGTCTGGGCTGAACACCACAAAACTGTTAAATGCTCAGGCACTACATTACTAACAAATTTCTTCTTTGAAATTAAGCCATTGTACCCAGAGCCACAGCTGCTGGAGGAAAGCATTCCGAGGAAGCAATCAGCAAAGTCCTGTTTCTACAGCACAGCTGCCAGCCATTCTCCCTCCTCACCCAACAGCACTCCCATCTGTCTCAGGATGTGCTCCAAAAAGCCAAGTGAGCCAGCCCTTGCAGGGCAGGGTTGGCCATGCAAGGGTCAGCAGGGTGTTTGCACAGCCACCACCAGGTCCCCAATGGAATCAGAAGTGGCACCAACTGCACTTCCAGCCACCTCAGCTTGACAGGCACAGCAGCCAAGGCAGCTCAGGAAACCTCAGCATCCTCACAAATGCACCTCACCACAAGATTGTGCAGGAACTGAGGGATTTGCAAGGGTTACTTTTGGTTACATCTGTGGTGTACAGAGACCTGAGACAATGATTATAAAAATAAAAACTTCTTCGCTGAATTCCTACATCTCGTGACTCTTTTAAATTGGCTAAAAGTGGATGGTCTGGGAGCTCTGCTGGGTTTTTTGGTTTGTTTGTTTGTTTTGTTGGTTTTTTTTTTATTTCAGCAGTGAACAGGTTCAGATAATCTCATTAAATAACTTATCATAGGTGGTAGTAAAGATGTTAAGAAATCCTACTCCCAGCTACATGAAGCACCAGTCTATATCACATTTTAATCTACCATTTTTTTCCACAAGTGACAGCACACCAGATTGTCCTCTTTATTGTCATATAAGGCTGTTTATCCACCAAACCAAATTTAAAAAGAAAAAGGAAAAAAAAAAGACCCCTCCACTGTGGGTATCTGTAGAGACAAAATCCCAATTGCAAGTCTGTCTCCTACACAGAAAGTCACGAGATTTCGTAAGATCAACTAGAGAACAAGGTCTTAGTATATGAAAGTAAAAATGTCACCATCCATCACCCATAATAATAGTAATTTCATTAATTGTAAGGCTTATATATGAGCTATACAGACAATTAATAGATTTCTAAAAAATTTTAGTCAGAGGAAGTAAGAGAGTTTAGACAAAATCATAAATATGCTGGAAGTCCCTCAACACCACCACTACCTTGCATGCAATAATTATGTTGTCATTTGTGCTCAGGGAGAACAAACAAGAAAAAGACACAGATCCCTGACTCCTCCAAAGAAAATGTTTGTTCAAGAAACACCAAGTAGAAAACACTTTCACAAATCTTATTGTGCCCAAGAGGAGCTGTAAGCAGCACAGCAGACATTTACACTTGCCAGAACTCCATTCTAAATGACCTATTCAATACAAACGACTGTCTGGCATTGTAATTGCTGCACTGCTCTTCTGCTTGTGTTTATCCTCCTCAAGCAAATGCATGGCAAACTTTGCAAAATTAAATTATCACGTGTAAAGTTTGTTCTTCCTGTCATGTAGCTGGTGTCATGGATACTTTGAGGAAGCAATTGCAGCTGAAATCCCTGAATTTTACTGCATTTTGTTTAAAGAAAAAAAAGGTGTTTCTTTCCATCTTAAGGTAAACAATAGACCTTGAAGCCTAGGTAAAACTAAATATGAAAAGGAACAACAATCTGATGAGTCATGCATATGGTCTTTATTTAGTACAGCATTCTTCATTCTTCCCTATTTAGTTTTTGCTTCTAAATTAGCAATCTGTTAAAATAGATGGGGCAGTTCACACCAACAGTTTATTTCAGCTTCCCTCAAAGAATGTATTAGTTTAGGTCTGGAAGTTATTTTTACATAAAAATCTCTGTGACTAAGGCTGCTACACTCAACTTTTTGCTATTTCTTCTAAATGAAAAGTGAAAAGTTAATGCACAATTGTTCAACAGGCAGGAGGTGAAATGCTGTAGCACAGTTCCTACCCACCAACCCATGAAATACATGAAGCTTTCTTCACATCCACTGTTTAAGCAGGACCCCCACAATGCCTTGACTTAGGAGTCTGCATAAGAACAAATGGCATAATATCTCAAACTTAAGAGATACAATATGTTTGCAAATTATTTCCATAAGTATGTTAGTAAATGAAAAGAGAAATTTTATATCAAAGCAGAGGAAAGAGTGGGAGTTCTTCACCAAACAGCTTGTCTCCCAGTAGAAAGTATGTTTTCAGGTTCATATACGCTAAAAAAAACATTTAAAACTCTAAAGCTGTGCCCATTGCTACCAGGTGGATATATCTGGAATGTTATTGTTCATGGGAAACACTTGGATGACAACTAAATTCCAGGGAAGAGCACTATAAAATTGTGTTCTGTTTTCCATTAGAAATTGCTCCCTCCATATTTTTCACCACTCTTTGCACACTTCCTTCAATACATTAAGAACTCAGACTTCAGCATAACGTATTTTTTCTTCAGCTCCCAGTTAAGAAAAAGTTGTTTGTTTTATTTTAGAGACATACAGGTATAAAATCAGCCACATTTTCAGTATTTGGACACATGCTGAATCCCACTGATCTGGTAGGCAGAAGAATTAGAGGCCTGGAAAATTGAAATTAAATACTTACATTGACATTCAGGGCTGTTAGCACTCGTGCTGATTTTAAAAGTCAGATGCTTGCTTCTTTTAAAAAAGTGGTCACCTGCACAGTAAAAGGTTTTCTTAAGAATGTCCCTGCAACCTCAGTGATGGTGCAAAACAACCTCAGTGATGCACACATTAGCTGGGGACCTCACAAGTCCAGCTCCTAGATGGAGCTGCAGTACCCAGTCCTCCCACGTTGCAAAGTTCACATTTGCACTTGGATTGCCCTTTGTGTCTTAATATGGCAATTACATAATGAAATTCCTGAAATACCATGCTAATTCTACAAAATACTAATCCTTTACTAGCAAAGCATGCCTTAGCATCCTCAAAGCTTGTCCCACTTGCTGGGAGCACTGTCAGAGGATCTGTATGCAGTCTGAACCACTTCCCCTTTAGCATAGTAATGCTACAAGACTGAGTTTATATTATTTTATTTTAATTTTGGTACCAAATTTCTCATTTCTTTTCTCGAAAACATATCACACGTAACTAGAGAGAGTGAAGAGAATTAGTCTCTAGCAGAGCCTTGTCTGACTTCTCCACCGTGGATGAATACCCCAAAAACTCCTTAGGTCAGTTCAGCACTCAGCTCTTCTTACAACTGGAGACCTCAGTCCACCTCTACCTCAAACCCCCTTTGCTACAATTTAAGCCCCCTGTCTTCTGCTGCCTGCAGAATGTTCAGTCCTTGCTCAGGCCTTTTTCTCACCAGCAACTTGTTCTATACTCAGTTCTTCTAAGCCTTGTCCTCTCTCCACTAAGTTTTTTCTCTGCCATATCTTCTCACAAATCATGCCTACACCTACAATTTCTTAATTTTCCTCTATGTACAAAACCCAGGTATAAATGACCTACCAGTAACCTACTAGGTCTCCTTCTCTCCCTTAGCAGGAGCATTCAAATGAGGAAAAGAAAAGAAGAAGGAAAAAAAAAAANGAAAGAAAACAAAAAACAGGTAGTGCTTTCTCCTATATATAGCCATGGGCCAGATCCACAGGTGATATAAATTGACACATCTGTACTTTGTTAAAAGGCTATGTACATTCGGAGTTGGGGTAGTTTTGCTGGTGCCTTAGGAAAGAGATGGGAAAAAGACTAGATCTTCCTTTTTTATTTGTGGCTGTATGAGAAATGTAGAGAGTTATGGGGGATACGTTAGGCACCTTTCAGAGGTTTTCGTGTTGCTGAGCTAAAGAATCCTCCAGATGCACCCATGGGTCTGTAGAGGCCAATTTAATTTTGCCTTCCTGCTCTGAGTTTGTTAAAGTAAAACAGCAGCGTGTTACATCCCCCTAGCGAAGAGCAGCTTTCCCACGCGGAGAGCGACTTTTTACTGGAAGTCCGCGGTGGGGGGAGGGCTGTCCCCGGTCGTCCACGGCCACCCACTGCCCTGTGACACCGAGGAGGCAGAGGGTCATTCCTGGGGAAGGAGGAATTGCAACCGGAGCCCCCAGCGCGCTCCAAACGCCACACAAAGTCGCAAATCAAACACGGCGTAGCTTTGTCTGGCTGGTGCTGCTCGGTCCCACAGAACGGGGGGGCCCTGACGGGGCCGGGGGCATCGGCGGGGGGGGACGCGCCGAAGGACCGCGATGGGCTCCGTCCATCTTCCAAGGAAGAGCGCGTCTCCCCTCGCTCACAGAAAGTTGACATCAACTCAGTTGAAAAGTAGGTTAATTAGTAGTGTCTGACACAGCTCCCCAGCAGTGACTTACTTCAGGTGCCGCACATTACTGCTATTCTGCCGCAAAAAGCTTTGTTTGCACCTCGCTTTGTAGCCTCGAGTGTCTGAATATTGAGTAACTTTGGGTATTTGATTTCTTTGAAATGCACTCGCATTATGCCAATAAGCTGTATCCTTTAATCGAGTTGTTTTTTGTGTAATGAAAATATTTACAGCACTTTGTGACTATATATGTGACTCTTGGCAATGAAGTCATTTTTCCTTTATCATCGGCGCTCACCGATGTCCCTGAGTGAGGGGACGTGGAGGCAGGGAGGGGCTGGATGGGGTCAGCAAACTCTCGCGCGGGGACTTACCCCGGCCAGGGTTGTTTTGGGGTTTTGATTTTGGATTGTTTTTGTAAGAAAAACAGAAATATTTACAGTCTGGATGAGCTCGGCCGAGCCCAAGCCCCTGCTCTGGCCATGGGAAGCCAGAAAACCTTTCCACCTTCGAGGATGTAGGAGAAATTGCTCTGGGCCGGAGCTGTCCCCGGCCTCCCAGCCTGGACCCGGAGGCGGGTGCGGCGCTGGCGGGGCCCGGTTCATGTCGCGACAGACGATAATGTCGGGGTGGCGGTGACAGGCCCCAGGCGAGCAGCGGAGAGCTGAGCCTGACACCAGCCCCGGGATGCGCTCAGCTTTCCGAAGGCCTCTGGGACAGTTATCTTCTTTTTTTCTTTTTTTTCCTTAAATTACCTGAGTGAGAACGCGCGAGGGAAGGCGCGCGGGGTTAATCGTGGGATTAAACGCGGGAGAAATACAGACTAAATTGGTGCACGTTCATCCCTGCTGCTCGAACGAGGCTGCACGCAGCTACTCTCTACTGAAGGGTGCTAGGCAGTAAGTTTGGCCCCGCTGCGGTGCTTTCCCTGAAAGCCTGCTGAGAAGGGTCCCCCGCTCCTTGTGGCCCCCGGTAGCCAGAGAAACCCGGCCCGTGCCTCTCGCCTGTCTATTAACCTGCCGGCGTGTCCCCTCGAGGACTCTGGCAATTCGCTGGTTCGTTCTCCCCTGGTTGTGCCACTGTGCAGGGCGCAGTTCCTCGAGGAGGAGGAGGAAATCTCTCGGGCGGACCCCCTGTGCCAGATGGGATTGCTATTTCAGGGGGAGCAAGTGGCCACAGATGGCGGAAAGCCGCGCAGAAGGACAATCTTTGAAGCTGCGCGGGAGGGAGCGGAAGAGGGGTCGGGACACGGGGTCCACTCGTGGCTCCAGGGAGCCGGGGGGAGGTGAGTGCGCTCTTCTAGCAAAGAGATCCTCAGCCCGTTCAGAGACCTCCACCTCCACCTCCTCCTCCTCCTCCTGCTCCTCCTCCTCCTCCTCCGGTGTTGCCATGTGCTGCAGGAGCCCGGGGCAGGCTCAGCCGTACCTGCCCTCCCTGCCTAGCGTAAGGCACCGCTCCGGCGCGGAGAGAAGAGCTGATCAGCTGCTCCTTTCTAAAACCCTGGGCCCCACTTTGGTGCGGTTTTCTCTTTCCCGTGTTCCCTGTAAAGCCAAGCAAAATCAAACCCAGTTGTCTTGATCTGATCCAAAAGATGTACCAGACCAAGTCCGTTCCTAGCAGAAATGTCCTTGTTTCAATTTCCGCCGAAGTCTATTGCTTTTTCTTCTCAGGAAGGCAGCCGTGCAGCCACTGTTTTAATGTGCGGGGTGAACTGTGAGGTCACCGGGGTTTTCGGGTTTTCCTGTGCTCTAGGAAACTTTTTATTTTTTATTTGCAGGGGGATGAACGAGAGAGGTATCCAGTCAATCTCTCTCCTGTTAAAACGCTTGTAATTTAGACCCTGCCTGTTGACTTTACCTAGCTGTGACGGGGCGGGATTACGGGAAAGAGCATCTAAAAAAAAAAAAAAAAATCCTGACCCTCCTTCAAATGGCCAGTTTGGGAGGGCCGGGGTCTGCTCTGCTGCAAATACAGTCTAGTCCGTGCTATTTATACTGTACTCCCCAAAGCTTGCAGCCCTCACGAATGAGAGGCGAAGTGTTCTGGAATCGGTTCAGAACGTGTTCTGATGTACAGATAAACTTCTGGAAAGTATCTGATCATTGTGCCCGAGTGCCCTGACCCGCCTCCCATCCATGGGAATAAAGCGAAAGCGTTCGACCTAAGGAAAGCCGCAGAACTTAATTAATTCGATGCTTTAATGGTTATAGAATCTGCAAAACACTAGTATTAATTTAGACCCTGGCATCTGGTTTCACTGAAGTTCATGCTGATGTGCGCGCTACCCACCCCAGAGCTGCGGCTACCGCGGGCGGGCAGGGAGAGCGGGGAAGGTGCCTCGGCCCGGGCCGGCGGCTGGGCACGGGTGGGAGCTGGGAAAGGGTGGGAGCTGGGAAAG
>WBNO01011377.1:173665-190867 GCA_013400575.1 Peucedramus taeniatus
GGTGCCCCGACGGCCGCGGACACCCGCGCAGGGAGCGCGGACACAGGAGCGCGGGTGGCCGAGGGGCGGCTGCCCCCGCCACGGGGGAATCGCCGAGCCCACGCGTGGAGGCGGCAGGGGCTGCCAAGGGGCCCAAGGTCCTGCCCGTGGTCCAGTCTGCGGGCGGGCAATGCTGAGGGCGGTGCCCGGGAGCCGAGGGGTATCCCCGAGAGCCGCCTGTTTCCCCAGGACGGTGGGCATTTGAACTCTTGATATTTGGCTTAATTTGGAAACGATTAAACGAAATAGGAGGAGAATAACCCTCTACTCTGCTAAAAGCCAGCTAGGGAGTGGAGGAAAGAGTTTGGTTTTGCGTGTCTGAGTGGGAGAGTAGCGCACTGGACACTGTCCCCTTTCAAAGAGCAAATTTACTGCGGAGTTTCCTAACTCCTAACGACCTGCGGGAATGGCTCCCCGACAGGCGCTGCCGGGGTGAGGACGGTACCAGTCACGACAGTGGTCAGGAGCAGAAACCAGTTTGCAGTCGTTTCCCCGCTGGCGCAGCGGCTTACGAGAAGCGCTGAGATGCTGGCAGGAAAAACTTTGGGAAAAGCAGCTCCCCCACTCGTGTGTGTGGGGAGCTGAGGAGCCCTGGGCACCGCGGTGTGGGCGGACACCTGTGTCCCGTTTGGCAAGCCCTGACCCTCGGCAGCCCCGCCGTGCCCAGCGGGACATGGGTCTAACTTGTGCTCCTGCCTCCACCTGCGGCTGCGCTTAACGGGTCACCTCGACGTGGGCATAAGAGACGTCTGGGGACATCCTCATGATTCTTTTTAGACGCCTTTTTCCCAAAACGCTTGAGAAATCCGTTAAATCAAAGACCTCGAGAGGCTGGAAATCGCCCCTTGCCTCCCCAAAGAACGCAAGCTGGGGAAATTTGAAGAGGCTTCATCCCACTGGGAATGACAGCGCACCATCGAGGGGTGTTTAGAAAATTTGGAGGAAGCAGTTAAACCGGTCGACCAAAGAAGTTTTGGTTTTGATTTAGCAATATTTGCTAGCCCATAAAATAATATCGATTCTGAGCGGTTTTACAGAAAAGGGGGTAAATCGGAGGATGAAGGGGTACCGCCCAGTCGCATGCTGCCAGAAGTGTACCTGCCCCTGCTCACACAAATGATCTGGACAAAGAAACCCGCTGCCCCTCGGAGCTGCCCCCTTGGCCCTTCCTCCCCAGCGCTTCCCTGTGCACGGGACAGGTCCCACCGCCTCCCCCAGCGCCGCCCAGCCCCGTCTGTGAAGCCTGAGCGGAGCGGTCGCAGAACCGCCGGGGGTACGTGATGCTGTGAGCGCTGCTGCGCCACCTTCACCCCCGGGCCCCTCGAGGGACGACGAGGCGGGGGACCCCGCAGTTTGGAGCGGGTGAGGGGGCAGGTTGTCCCGGGGAGGGGACCTGAGCACTGCCGGCTGGGCTGGCCGTCCCCACCTTGGTCACCAGCTGGGCTTCCCCATTCTAGAAGGCCACTGAGTGACTCGACACTGCAGACGCGTTGTGACCCGGCTCCATCGGGATCCGGCCCCGCCGGGTCGGCTCTGCCGCGCTCCGGGCACGGTGGGCCGGGAGCCAGCCCAGAGTCGCGTCCCGGGACGCAGCCTCGCCGCTTCCCTGTAGGAAATACGGACATGTGGTCATGTTTACGGTGTGCAAGATATTAGACGGGCTGGCGTGTCCTCCGAGCTGTAGGCTGCCCGTGGAACGCGGGTGTTCAATCCCCGCCCCGCTGTGTCACAGCTCCTCTGCTCTGCGAGGAAACTCGCTCTGGCTCTGAGGCCCCCTGCTCTGGACTTCACACCTTCTGAGGACCGATCCTGGAGCTCCCAACCAGCCCAAACTTCCCTGAAGTAAAGAAGAATAAGGGTTTTTTTCGGTTTCGGTCCTCCGAGCGTTTCCGCAAGTCAGGACTCAGGCAAGGAACGGAGAAATGTGGAGGTCGTTCCCTCCGGCTGCCCACCGCCTGCTAAGGACGGGCTTGGGGGCAGAGGCGTCCCCGGCAGCCCTCGCAGTTCTCGAAGGCTGTGCCTTGTCTCAATGTTTACTTGCCGTACTGCAAATGTCACCAGAATGCAACTTTAGTGCTTTGTGGTTAATATTTTTCGCCCGAGGTCTATCACTGGCATTAATTGTCCCAATAAATTGAGATATAGTGTGCATAATGCAATGTAACAATATGGTTATATTCCACGTGTATGACTTAATTAAGCTATTTGCAGCCTGATGCTGCAAGTCAACGGGTGTGCAAGTGGATTAACAATGTACTGTTCTCGTATCCTCAGGATGGTGCATAATTACTTTACTGGTGGTACATATCAATTTTTGATGATTGCGGAACACATGCTCACTTTACCAACAAGCGCTTTAATAACTCTCCGTTGTGTTTTTAAAAAGCGTTGTTTGGAAATATTTGGAAGCCTCTGCAAATAACGTTCGAGGTTCGTGGCGCGAGGTTTAGAGCCGACCTCTGGCGGAGCGCAGAGGCTGGGAGGCAGTGCCCAGCCTCGCTGCCCGCTCCCCGGGCCGGGAGAAGCGCGGGGCCGTCGAGGCGCTCGCAGGTCCCCGGGGACGGGGGAGTGCGGAGAGGCGGGGGTAGCGTGCCCCAACACATGCTCCTGACATTTGCCAGGGGAGTAATGAAATTAGGAAACTCGATTACAGGGCGGCGGCGAGACTGGGGAGCCCCGGGTCTTTGTTCCCGTGAAGATGGCGCCAGGGTCGGGCCGGTGGGATTTAGCGTGCGCCTCTCCAGGCAAAGGTGGAGGAGGACGAGCTCCGACCTTTCTGGGGAAATTTAATTTCTGCGGCCTAATGGCTCCGTGGGGGCGGGTGCCAGCCATGGGAGCGAGTTCCCTGCGCGACGCCCGCGGGGCCGGGCTGCCCGTCCGGCCGGGCCCCGCCGCCGGCCCANGGAGAGTGGGCTGCCAGCCCGGCCGGGGTGGCGAGCAGCCCGTGGCGCCGGGCGAGGACAGCAGCGAGAGGCCTGTGCCGGCCCCGGGCCACGCTCCGCGCCCAGGCGTGGTGGTGTCGCTGCTGCTCCAGAGGAAGAAGACGATTTGTTCTTGTACCTGAAGCAGGTGATGTTTATGCAGAGACATCTGAATGACAGCAGGAGTGAAGGACAAATCTAATAAAGCCTAATAAACCGTGAGAGTCTAAATGTCATTAAACTTACAAAGATGAGAATCCAAATCACCAAAAAGGTAAATGTCTTCATTAGCCTGATCTCTGAAGACTGTCGAACATTTCATTAATTTATAATTTATGATTGTTTGACAAATATTGAAAAGTATGTAAATATGAGGGGGATAATGTCTTTTCTGCGGGAGATAAGGAAATGACCCAAACTGTACGTGCCTGCTAGATTACACACGAGGTTCCATCTATCTGTTATCAAACTGTGCTTTCCCTTTATACAACATATTGTGCAACTGACAAGTGAAATAGTGCAGATAAACCAATGGTTTAAAACGTAATAAAGACAACAGCCATTTGCATTTTTTACATTTTATTACAAAGGTAATTTACTATGACACATTTCTGAATGTAATTTATGAAAACATTTTAAGGCAATTATATAATGTATACAGCACTCGGAGACACAGAAAGTCAGATAAATAATAATCTTATGGATCTTCAGAGACTTTCTATAACGCTGAAAATATAGACTTCTGCAGGAACAGCAGTAAAACATAAAATCATAGAAATAAAATGCAGAATGATGTAATAAAGAGGAAATGGGTGCACTTCGAACTGGAATTGCAACATTAGATATTCAAGGAAACAATTTCATCTATTCCAAAGAACTAGATCATCTCAGACTATTATTTTTTTTTCCTTCCTCTGCGTTGTGAGATAGGCTTCTAAAGGAAAAGAGGATTTCTGAGCAAAACGTGTTGCCCCCTAGTCCTCCATGGTGGACCAAGAGGTGGAGGTTCCACTGGGGACCTCGGGGAGGGAGGGAACGGCCTCCCTTTGCTGTCCTGTGACAAAGGCGAATCGCGAGTTTATTATCTCTCGTCTTTTCGGGGAGGGAGGGGGCAGCGGGCGCTGCTCGGCGTGGGCAGAGGGGGCTGCGGGGCCGGGGTGCGGCCAGGCCCGGGCAGTGCCGGCCGCTGCCCGCCCCCTCCGCATCCCTGGGCTGCGCCCGGGGAATCTTTCCGCAGTCATCTCGCTTCTCTGCACAGCTCACACTTGCTCATGCCCCAGTGAAGTCCACGGCGAGGTGGCCACTGTTTCGGTGGGCGATGGGCCCAGGGTGGCCGCCCGAATGGGGTCCTGCGCCACCTCGGCCCGCGCCCCCGGCTCCCCGCGGCTGGCACAGGAGCGCTTCCGTGAGAGCAGGGACATGCCCAGGAGATGAGAGAGGACAGCATCCCCCGATAATGTCTCCGTGTGCCTCCAAGGTATTTGCACTCCGAGGGTCAGCAGCCCATCGCGTGCAACTGCCTTGACTTTGGCTTTTGTGTTTGAGCGGTTTTTTTTCCCAAAACCACCCAGTAGACAATAAGCCACGGAGAAGAGTTTTCTAAAAGTCCCGCATTTCCCAGAATGGGCTCTGTGTCTTTGTCTTTACATAAAACAGTGCCCGTTGGCCAAATGTGCCTGTAACGAGCTTGTAAAACAAACCAGAAATCTCAGCTCGTCCTCGAGACTAAAACCAAGTTGCTTTATTCCCAAATCTTGCAAATATGTTAGGAGTCTTAGAAGTGGGACTAAAAAGCCTCCTAACAGAGCTGCTTACCTGCTGTGAGCCTCACTGCCACAGACCCTTTCACCAGACATATTAAATCTCTTACCCTAAGAAAACAGGCACTTGTCACAATTGAAACCCGACGTATCGGGGCAGCGGGATGTAAGAGTTCAGGGAACTCTATCTTTCCCCCGGGGGCCCTCCCGAGCGGATGTCCTAACACACCTCTGCTAGAGGCCTGCAGGGTCTGCCCAACGTTTCTGAGGGCCACGTCCAGAGAGTGTTCCAGAGAGGCGGCCCTCGACGCCCCTGTGCACAGCCCGCACCTCGCACCTGGACGGGCGCTTAGTTGTTCATGGAGTGGAAGAGGTTTCCAGGAGATGGCAGGTGACTTCCCCCCCAGCACCTGGATTGTTACGCTGCCCCTCTCCATGGGATTCCCGGCTGTCTCCCCCGACGGCAGATCCCGCTGCCTGCCCCAAGCTGGGGTTGTAGGGCACGGCCCTGGCAGTCGCTCCCACGGCCCAGCAGCAGCCGGGGCGGGGGCCGCCAGCTCTCCTCTCCTCTCCCCGCCCTTCGGCAGCACGCTGTCATTCTTTCCCATCTCTGAAGTGTGTGTTTTATTACAATTTGTTTCATTTGATGAACAACATTCCCACCGCCCTGAGCAGAGTCTAAGTGGAAAAAGGTTTACTTGGCATTGCGAAAGCGTTTCAATGATAATCGTTAAAATAAACAAAGAGTCAACTACGCACGCACAAGAATATCGAGATATCGCCAGACGTGCTGAGCTGGCTTCCATGGACCTGGGCTGCAAGGTTTTCCACCTAAACTAGCTCTCATCTCTTTTTTTTTTTTTTTTNNTTTTTCTTTTTCTGATGGAGACGAGGAACAAGAGGTCTCCTGTCCCACCATCTCACGTCTAGGGCAGGTCCTCCCCGTCCAGTCCTCACACGGCTGTTTCTGACCATCTTGGATAAAGATTGGCAATTGTTCAAAACTGGCAAAATGTCTCATGTAGCTTAAGTTCAATATGTGCCAGGCGACGGAAAGACACTGGCAATCGGTTTTTGTTTGGTTTTGGCTTCTTTTTCCTTTTTTTTTTTTTTTTTCAGGGCGTAAATGATTTCTTGCAACACTCGCGGGCTTGTAACTTACAACGAAAGGAGGAAAAAAGGCAGAGACGGCCGGAGGCTGGGCTGGGAGAAGCCCACCGATCCCTGAGTCATAAAAGCGTACAATGAAAGGGCTTTATTGTCTCTCGTTAAGCAGTTCATAAGTGACCCCGTTTATTTCTGAATAGCCATGTTTTGATGACTTATAGTATATGCAAAAACAAACTTTCCCGCGGTGTTTTTTTTCTCCGTCATGCTTTTCTTTTCAAACAGCCAGATGATTTTAAAAAGAAAAACACCCAGAAATGATAAATCGCGTCGCATAGCTAATGGCTGGAGGGCGCGTTTACCAATTCATAATCATTTATTCTTGGTGATGTATGACCCTTACTCTTAAATCTCAAAAGCTTCTATTTGAAGGTGTAAATAGCTTTTTCCCCCCTTGCAGTAAACCTTACTGCATTAGCAGTGATTGATCTCCTGTACAATTCGTCCCAGAGTGCTATTTTAGAGGGGGAACACTGGCTTTTGGAGATTAACTGGGGAGTCTGTTACATATTAATGAACCTAGGAGATATACTAACGTTTTGGTAATTTAGTTATTTGTGTCTATAGCTTTCGCCGTTATTTTCTCTTAGACCCCCGCGGTTGTTATACATCGAATTAAAAAGTGGTCCTTCAGCATCATTTTTTCAGTGGCAACTAAATGCCATTTAATGTGAAAAACAAATGTTGACTTGTCTCTTGAAGGAAGTGTGTTTCTTGGCAAGACATCAAAGTGTTTTAAACTGTATTAGAAGGGTTTGTTAGTTTTCTTACCCGGAGCCTACGGTAATGTAAGGAAACAGCCTCTCGGTGGAAGCACCCGTCGGAGGGGGGAGCGGGCGCTGCGCAGTGCTGCGCATAGGTGCACGCTCGAGAGGCGGCTTTAGCTGCAGCAGGAATGCACAGGCACCTCTTCGCTGGGATTACAGCCTTGATTAACGTGCTAATGAATAGGGATGTTAAAGAGTCGTCCGGAAACCCGTCTGTGAGAAGGAGGAGTGAGAAACTCCTAGGTTGGGCTTAGCCTGCAGAGAGAGCAACTTCACTAAAATGCCATTAACCTACTGCTCCTTAGCAGACACTCGGGCAAAGCACCTCGGAGATGTCTGAGAAAGGGCTGAGGTGGAAGCAGGGGGTGGAATCCCTGCTGGGCTCTCGCCTCTGCCCCCGCAGCTGATGCGGGGCTGCGGAGCGGGCAGGGCAGCCTGGAGCCACCGGGCCGGGCACGGCGCACTCGGCACCGGGGCAGCCGCTGCCCCACTCCGCGGCGGAAAAATAGTGTCGGGGACATGGCGGGGTGGGGGAGAAAGGAGCCCAGCGGTTTTTTTTTTCAGCGGTTCCGCTCCCTATTAACTTTGACATCTTTCTCGGATTTATAAATTAGAGTTCATTATCCTCGAAGGTCGTCAAAGTAGGCAGCTCAGCTAAGAATTGATGCGTGCAAACCCGCTCGCTACAGCTGGCTTCGCCCTGAGCTGTCTGGTGGGCTCAGGAAGTTGGCGGAGGCTTCATTCACTCCAGTGGTCAAAGAGAGATACCGGTCCCTTCTGCCCTCCTCCTGGCCGTTTATCGCCGGTAGAAGGTTGAAACGCAGCTGCCCACCATCCTGGAGCGAGCAGCAAGCAGATCGCCAAGGCAAACCGACCTGCCCTTAGTTTTGAAGGAAACAAACATGTTTCTCCCCCCGCGTCCTGTCCCAAAGTTAAACGTTTGTTTAGGACAAACTCGAGAAGCAACAGTCTTTGCGAGAACTTTGTTTTCCCCTTCTCGTTGTGAATAACAAAGTGGTCATAGGCTACTCGGCCAGTTGGCGAGGAGAGAACTTTTGTTTTCTGGGGCGATTTATGTTCTTTATAAATATGTGGTTTGGAAAATAAAAAGAGACTTGAAAACGTTGTTACAATGAAAAAGGACAAATTAGAAGACATTTTCTGTGATCAAAGGAGGAAGAGAAAGCGAGTAGGGGTATTCAAAAAGCTTGACTTATTCACACAACTCCTTTGGAGCCCAGGGGCAACAAGCGTGTCTTACATTGAAAAGGCGGCTCTATTCAGAGTGCAGGTGCGAAGTGGTGTGGCACATTCTGCCACATTATGTAAAGGTTGTTGGAGATTAGTGTTCAGACTTAATAACTAAAGCGCTTGATTTACATTGGAAAAAAGCCCCCTCATCCGTGAAAGCAAAATAATTTAACGCGTGATCATTTCGAGTGCTGCTGATATCCTAATACTTGCATTGTTCTCGGCCAAGTACTAGAGGAGCGCGGATTGATGCTTTTGGGAACCTATCATTTACAGCCACTGAACTCTGCTCAGAACTGGAGGTCTGGAGGGGAGATAAAAGAGGGGCACAAGAGAAAAGTTTCGCATTAGGGAAAAAAAAAAAGGGTGGGGGGGGAGAGAAAAAAAAAAGAGAGAGAACAATATAAACGTGACAGTTCTCCTCCCCGCAGAGGACTCCATGCCTCCTGTCCAGTGCCAGGGCGAGGCAGCGTCCAGGTCTACGGAGACGAAAATTGGGCTCAGGTCTCAGGCTCTTCCCTACTCCGCCTTCCCCCGTCGGAGCAGAATTACTTACCTTACTAATTATTCATATTTATGTAAATGTCATTAGTTAATGTAACTTTCTATAAAAAGATAATCAGGCGAGATCGGAGCATAGGTATTACCTTAAGTGCATTGGCTCTGGTTGTTTCATTCATATGTTAATACACGTGATGCAGTCGTGCCAGGCGTAGGGAGGGTGGAGAGGAGGGGAGAGGAGGAAGGCAAGGGAAAGAAATTAAATAATAATAACAAAGCCCCACAAAGGCTCTAAGTTTGCATCGCGGGACCAAGGAACACGATGCCTTCTGATGCGCTGAACAAAGGGGGACCCCGCGCAGTCCCAGCCGTGGCGGCTGTCCGGGCATTCCGGCAACTATGGGTGGCTTTTTGTTTGTTTGTGTCCCCTCCTCTCCTGAGGGAGAATTTTATGCTTCAAACCGTTTCGATCTACCCAAATCCCCGTGCCAAGCCGAGCGCCTCAATTCCCGAACGAGCCGAATTAAAGTATCTTTGTACGGGACACGCACCAATTAAAATTGCAATACCTTTTTGCATCTCCCTCTTTAGTGTAAGCATTTTAGGGCCATTTCCATAAATTCTCTGCGAGAATAAAGGCTATAATGGGAACAAGGTGAGAAAGCTGTTAACCATTGTTTCAGCAAGAAAAGGTCGTAAGTCAGGCAATTGGTGTCTGACCTGTCAGGATAAGGTATAAAGGCTTTATTCATGCAGTCGCTCACGATTTTCTCAGCTCTCACAAAAGTGTTTTTATGATTCTGTTTTCTTACCTCGTTCCTTAATTAAAAAGCTGAATGATTAGAATAGCACCTGCATAATGTCTGAACGACGCCTGCATACTAATTCGCGAGTCTTTACATCTAGTAATTATAACATAAAATCAGAGATTGAATAAAACAGAAGGATTTTGCCCCTAAAGCCCTGCTAATCCTCTTTTAAAAGAGTCTGCTGAAATAATTCAGAACAGTTTCCGGAAGTTGGATTACCGACTCTTTTTTGACTATTTACAATGAAATGATATTTCACACTTAAAGGACTCTCTGTATTTCTACAACAGGTTTTTTAAGGTGGCCTGTTTTCCAGACAATAACAATCCAGTGATTCCTTTCTTTTCCTACCCGTTTTTTCCCCTCTTCCTCCCAGCAAGATCTTCATCTTTATCAAGTATATGCGAGGATTAATCTGTCCTCAGGTAGGGATAACAAAACCTCCCCCCTTGAAACCTCCCTTTGGCTCCCCACTCCGGGACTCCCCGTGACGAGGGAAGAGGGAGGGCTGCGGGCGGGGGCCGCTTGTGCCCAAGTTCAGGCGCACCCTGATTCCCGGCCGCTCGCGGCAGCAGGCGCTGGAGCAGGGAGCTCACATTGCTTCACCGTTGCCCCCACCCAGGGCAGAGGATAATTTAAGCCAGCAGACACTAGTCAAAAGTTGAAGACGAATTTTTTTTTTCTGTGTGTGTCTTCCCGAAACAGCTGGGGGGGTGATGGGGAGTGGTGGTGTCCGCGCTTTTGTCTGATTTTCAGGGCGTGCTGTAGCAGGTATCCTCAGGGGCAGCGGCGAGGCAGGGGAGGCAAGGGGGGCAAGAGGGAGCTGCTGGACACGGGCAGCGCCGTCCCGGGGGCCTCCCCCAGCCCAGGCGGGCGGCGCAGCCCCGCAGGGCTCAGCCCGGACCCCCGGGGGGGCTTCCCCGGTCCAGGCAACTCGCAATGACCCGGAGACGGGTTTTGAGGCAGTATAGAGCCGATCCTCTGGGTAACATTGAGTGGGGGGTAAGAAAAAAAATCTGCCGATCTGCTAGAGCGTCCTATTTATTTCAGGAAAAAGGTTTCCTTGTAGACCGGCGAGCTCTGGCCCGGCCATGAGGTTGGCCGCCTCATGAGGAAGAAAAAGAAGTTGATGCACGGATTTTGAAACGTGGGAGCTGCTGCCCGCACCCTCTGCAGCTCCGCGAGGTCTCGGTGCCTGATCCAAAGGAGCCAGAGTGGTCCTGGCCTCGGAGCGGGGTGGATCCAAAAGGAGAAGAAGTTGAGACTGAAGTCAGCCTCACGGGAAGTTGCAGAGGTTTCTCGGAGATGTTACCATCATTAAGAACACCTTAGTCTGTTGTGCCATTTCTCTTTAACCGTTAAAGAGTTGCTTTTGCGGTGACTTTTGTCCTTCCCCCTCCTTCTCCTCCCATAGTGTAATCCTGAAAAAAAACCTAAATCATCTATGAGAAAATGGAGTAAAGGTGTCATTCAGCTTTAAAAATCTAGGGGCTTTAACTAAAAGCTTTAATTGCTATCTTGGCCCCATTATAACCAAGGGAACGACATACTCTGTTGGAAACTCAGAAATGTTACATATCGTTTTAGCAGGCGCTACCCCTGTTTGTTTATTGTAGCTTACTTTCATTTATATCCCAGTAATATTATTTCACTAGGCGACACACGAAAAGACAAAGGGTGTAAATAAACTAACATATGGCCCAGAGGTTTTAGAGGAGCAGGAGCCGCTTAGCAAGTCATGTGGGTGATACTGGGAATCCGTCTTCTGTCCTTCCCCCGCTCCCTCATAACCTCCTTCTCCCTGCGTATTCCTTCTACCTTCTCACGATAAGTCACGTTTGTGTCACGACCGGCTTTGGGGCACCAGATGGTTTTTCCTTTGGACTGCAAAAATCTGGGCAGTGCAGGGATGGGGAGGGATGGGCGCAGGTCCTGTGCCTGCGCCTCTGCGCACAGCCGGAGAAAACCCGTTGGCATAACCAATGTGTGCGGGGGTGTGTGTGTGCACACGCACACCAGCCCCGGACACGCTCGGTCCCGGCCGGGGGCCCGGCCCCGGGAAGGGGCGCCGGACAGAGCCGGGCCGTGCCGGGCTGCGCGGCCCCTTGGAGCGGGCGGCTGGCGAGGCGCCGAGCAGGGTCGAGCAATCTGGCGCCCACGGAGACACTTGACAACCTTTTTCTGTTGTTGTTGTTGTTTCCAATTGTAATCAGTTTCAGGGTTTCTCCCCAAAAAAAGCCTAAGCGGAGTTGAGCCCCGCTCCGTCCGGGAGGTGCAGAGTGTTTAACCGCACGCTGCACCTCCTTCCCCTCCGATTCTCCCGGTAAGGTGGCGGAAACGGGTCTCGGTTACTGATTCATATTTCTAATCTTCCTTTCCTGAACATACAATGTGCTATTGTTAAATGAATGGTCTTTAATTAATGCACTTGCACAATGCAGGGCCTTGCATGGGGATCGATGATAGGAAGCAACAGGGGATGGTTCCCTCCAAAATGGTTTGTCAGCATTGAGAAAGAAAAGGCAATGTCTATAAAAGGGCCACTAATAATGCCCACACGTCTCTCACCATGTTGTCTGAGGGGACATTCCTTCCCTTGTTGACAGTCAAGTGTAATAAGTACATGTCTTCGCTCAATCATTATAGACCATAGAATTGTATTCTTTAATTAGCATGTACTGTTAGCCCTCCTTCCCTTTATGGGCCAGTTTTTGTCTTTTACAGACCAGCAAAAATGTTTTCCTTCATTTCTTTTTCTTGAATTCTATTATTTCTTAAATTATTTTCTTCCTTTCTCTCTCTCCCTTCATGTAGTCAAATGCATTCTCTATTGACAATATTCCTGGCAGCTAAAGCCAACTTTTTGTCATCTCTCTGTGTTGGGCAACTTCTTTCAAGTTTTCCTTTTCCAAAAGCCACCAAGGCAGCGCATGCGCAAGGCGCCCGCCGGGTTCGGGCCGCGCTGTGCCCGAGGCTGCCTCTCCCTCCAAACCCCAAAGCTGGCGTTCGTCATGCGGGGTCCCGGAGCCCCGAACCCCTGGAACCCATTAACATCGACCGGGAGAACCCGCAAGGCAAAGAAGGCTTGCTTTCAGATTTAGCTGGCGAAAGAATTGCCTCTCTTAAAAAAGAAATAAAATGTCCTAAATCCGCCTAGGAAGCTTACGGAAAGGTTTTATTTCGCTGTGACTGGGATCCATTCTGGACGGGGGAGGTAGTCGAAATTCTTCAAAAGAACCCTTGCATTCTGCGAAACAACAACCCTTCGGGCGGAGGGGAGCTGCAGCCTCTCGGGGTGGCCCCCGCTGAAAACTCACGCCAATGCCCCGAGGGCTGGTGCCCAGCATCCCGGTGTTAGTGTCCCCAGGGTCGCACAGTGCCCGTGGGAGCCAGGGTGCCCCTGCGGAGGTAACCGGGACACGCACCCACCCCCCAGAGGGACAGGGCTCCTCCTGAGTGACACCGGGCTCCGTTTCCGCACCCTGCACCTTGGCCAATGCTTAAAGTACAATTGGTTTGAAGTCTGCGATCTGAAAAATGTTGTCGCAGAAATGAAGCCAAAGAAGGGGTTTGTTTTGTTCTGTTCTTTTAATGGAAATGCCAACCTAAAACGATTAACATTAAAAAAGGTTAAAGACCAATTTAAAAAAAACACTCATTAACACTTGATTGTACACCACATTAATAGTACACAGGTTTGGGCAATTTTTTTTTCAACTAATATAAAAACCAACAGAAAGAGAAGGTTGATTACACAGTGTTTTAGGAATGGCTCGGTATCATCAGTACAAACACATAATTTAAAAGTGCACATTTGTAAAAATAACCATAGAAATGGAATGCTTATAAATATTTATTGTAAAAAAAAAAAATCCAAGTATTAAAAATAAATAGTATGTTCAAGCACACAACAGAACATTCCTTCATTGCCAAACATGTGATAAAGAAAAATAAGGAATATAAGAAGTCTGGAAAGAGATACAGTATATCAACACTGTAAATGTTTTTCTGCAAGCTACATTTTTCAGAGGTTTCTTCTCTGTACAGTTCACAAAGAATGTGCTAGATTTTTCCATAAATATGACAAGACCAAAAAATAATAACAATAATAATAGTAATACCCACTCCACTCTAATTTGACTCTGTCTTTACTCAGAAAAGGTCCCATTAAATTAATGGTTTGGCTTAGAATGGCAGGATTGGGCTCAGATAATTCTTTAACAACTAAAACAGAAGTACACTGGTGACTTACAACTTCAAGGAATTCATATTTCGAACAGGGCACTGCATGATATCCAATGAGAAACTACTAAATAAAACTTGATCGGGGAATCATTTCAGTACAACACCATTATGTTTATAAAATGAAGATACAAAAGGGATGCAGTTTGACTATCCTTACACGTACAGACAATAAAACATGAGAGCATATGGAAGCCATCACTTTGAATGCGTTAACAACTTCGATACATCGCAGTATATACATGCTTGATAGGTATTCGGACTGTTAAATGATCAAAGAATTTACTCTATGTCTACGCTCTTGCTTTCACTCTACTGGAGAGAAAACATTTGTTGGTCACAAAGTGGTGTTAATGAAACACAACGTTTCTGCCTTCGCCCAAGAATCGCATTCCGTGCAGAGTGTGTATAGGAATAATTTATTAGACGGAAAAGTTTGGAGGATGAAATGCAAAAACAATGGACATAATTTCAACTTTCGAACTGTAAGGTCATACAGACATCTATGGACATCTGTACACAGTCAGAGTTTCTCGCAGACACAGCCACATATATCCAGATGTATGTCTGTACACAGGATTCGATAGTTTGGTATTTTCTGCACCCTCTGGGCCCCTAAAGTTATCTTTAAAAGTTTGATTTTATCTCTTTAGAAACGGTTTAAAGCTAACGGGCAGGGTGAGTTTGACAGAGAGGAGAACAAATCGCTGACAAAGAACCTTTTACGTTTCATCAGCGTTGTTAGGACGACGAGCAGGAATTTCTCAGATAATAACTCCCACTTCAAAGATTTCTCAGCTCAATAGAAATTGGACCATCCTTTTTATTCAACCACAAGGGCTGGCACTAAAGACGACTCAACTGTTTGAATTTTTTTCCCCCGTGTTTATTTTTCCCCTATTCACTAGGGTACTTGGATAAAATAAACAACAAGACAATTACTGGAACATGGACTTCTAACTTTCCCGGGCCCATGGCCCAGCGCCCATGGCCCCGGCCATGCGGGTGTCAAGTTCCCCCGCACCACGGAGCGTCCGCTCGCTGCCACGCAGCGGCAGCGGGACCGGGCAGAGTGAGAAGAGGGCACGGCTCTGCCCCCGGAGCTCACCCCGCTTGCCAGCTCCGGGGGCACTTCCATCGGGACACCTACTCCCTGAGACAGAGGCAGCCCCGGGAGGGGGATCTTCCAGTCCCCATCCTACCTTCCCCTCCCAGGTTTGGTGGGGAGGAAGGGAAGCAATTCCTCAGGCTTTGTGGCCAGTTTGTGCTGCTAGAAGCTGGTCAGAAAGGCTGGGGACAGCGGGCGGGAGCTCCCGCCGAGCCTGGGGGGCTGGCAGTCCCTCACTTTGGGGAGAAGGAGAGCGGGGCTGCAGCATCTGAACGGAGCGCGCCTCCGTGGGGAGGGCAAAGCCCAGCAAAACCCAGCTCCGCCGAAGTGCATTAGGTGGAGGAAGTCTATCTCTAGCGGGGAGCAGATTGAGTGTATTAAGCTAGCATGAAACCAAAGGTCAGTGCAAATGTATCTTAATAGACTGTCTCAAATGGAGTGTGCCTCCTTTGAAGGCCGCTTGCTATTGCTCTCCTCATTACCATAGCGATCCTAACGTGGCATGCTGATGCACCATAAAACTCACACTTTCAACCCCAAAATCAGGCCCTTTGAACAACCCGAGCTTGATTAGACCTTTCTCCTTTTCTTTCCCCCCTTAAAAACCATTTCCTTGCCTTTAGAAACTCGCCCTCAAATCCCAAATGCATTCTCTGATCCTGGCAGAAAGCAGAAACAAAAGTGAGCTGAGGCGACGGTTCAAGCGGGCCTTTTCTTCCTGACAGTCTTATCCATTTTTATTATGGTCTGGAACAAGTGCCCTGTTCGCGTGGGTTTTGTTTACCGGAAATTAAATGAAAATGATTTAGTTCGCGTCAAACAAAAATATATACTTGTATACACAAGAAAAAGGGCCTGTTAGACGTAAATATTATGTCCTTAATGAAAAGACTGGACGGGCTCCAGACTTCGCCTTTCACTATTTAAGTATGACTTGCCTATTGCCATAGAAATCCTAACTTACCATGAAGATTCACCGTTGTGAAGAAATACTTCTTTGTGCGAGCTTGCTTTGATGTCTAAGGCATAAGATTCAGGCTTTCAGCTGCGTCTGTCTAGATTACCTTGAGAGCAACGGGGTAGACATCTGTAACAAGCAAATGAAAAATTAAAGGTGATTAGCCTGCACATCCAAATACTTCTGTAAATAGAGAAATAAAGAAATAAACAGATCTCGGGACATGATGGAAACATCCTCCCTACCCGCATCTGGCTTCTGCACTTCTCGATTTCCATGACACAAGTTTCGGGGGCTAGAGAGGGGCACAGCTCTCCCCTGTTTGGATTCCTCTTTCACACATAGCTCTCACCTAGCTGATTCCCTAAGTGTATTCCCGTTAGCGACATGCTGTTGTCACTATCCGTGACGTTTAAACACAAAAGTTGTTGAGTTTGGGCGAATGAAGAAAGGAATGCCGACTTGGTGCCTTGGGAGAAAAATAGGGGTGAATAAGTAAGGAAAGCAGTGGGCACTGGGGTGTTTTTAGTCACTGACCAGCTATTTATTTTCCTGTCGTTTTTATATTTCTCGGTGTCAACATACACGTGTGTATGTGCGTGCATGTGCAGTTGTGCACTCACAGTAACCCCAGTCACCTGGGTGCGGAGATGATCTGTCAAACACCAGAGGATGCGGTTACAGCAGCCTTCTGTCTGCTCTCCGCAAGCCATAGAAACCCTTTCCAGCAGCCTATGCTATTTATTTGCCTGTACTATCTGGTATTCTTAAACATAATTAAAGTAATTAAAACGGCATCATTCGGTAGTTTCAAGCTACCCCAGTGGAGAGGTTTGTTTATTTATTTTGGGGGTTGTTTATTTTTTACCCCCACTCCCTTCTTTCTCTGAACCAGTGCTATGAACCCTGTAGGTTTGAGACTCTGGGGCAGCAGGGAGATGCTAAAGCCGCGTTGTGGGAGCGGTTCATTTCTCCTCGGGGCTGTTGGCAGGGCAGGGCCGAGGAGCAGCGGCCCCAGGTCCCCGCGCTGCCGGGGGCTGCCCGGCCCCCGCCCTGGCAGTGACGTCAGAGAACGGTCTCCCCCCACCCCGCCAGAACCGCCCCCCCGGGAGCTTCAGCGCCCACGGTTCAACAGGAGCCGCGCTCTGGGTGGGGACGGGCATGTTTAGGTATTAGAAGTCATTACCAGTGGGAGCTAAAATGGACAGTCAATCATCGCACCCCCCTGGGCCTTTCTTTCTTAGCGACTACTGGGTGGGGGGAGGAAATATATATATATGTATTTATATACAGAAAGAGGGAAAAGTAAGGAGATTCTTTACAGAAACGTCCATCGAACGGGTTAATTAATCAAAAAATTTAATGGATCCATTTTGTACAAATTGGTAACAAATAATAGTTTATATATATATATATATTTCTTAAAAAAACCACACTCTCNGTACAGAGGAAATCTGTATGAAACCACTCAAGGGAAGGGGAAAGGAAAACGGGAAGAGGAAGGGGAAGGGAAAGGGAAAGGAAGGGAAGAAAAGGGAAAAGGACAGGGATAAGGAAAGGGAATGCAAATCAGCTGGCATGTAAACAGACTGGAGCAAGGCGGTCAGAGTGGGGGTGTGTGGCACGGCGGGAGGAGGCGGCAGCGCCCCGGCCGAGGCGAGCGCAGCCCTCCCGTGTGC
>WBNO01011378.1:0-111224 GCA_013400575.1 Peucedramus taeniatus
TTGACAGCCCAAAGTTCTCAGCTGACAAATCTTTCCATTCTTTCCCTGACCAGTCCTTCCATGAATGCTCTGCTGACTTGAGACCTTGGCAAACTGCAGCACCATTAAATACTGAGTTACACAGCTGAAAGGTAGAGCAAGTGGTGCCAGTCACTAAATATGAAATGCAGATTTGAAGGTAGATGTGTGTCCAGGGATGTTTTATTTCAAACTATAGAAGGGGGGTGGGACTTGGTTTGGTTTGGTTTTTTGGGGGTGTTTTTTTCCCAGCTCACCAGAGTAATCCAAAGTCCTACTCCAGGCTGTCAAATTTCTGCTCTCATATATTTTTGTTAAATGAATTGACTGTTACCAGAACTACATTACCTCATGGGTCACATACCAGTGAAGCTCACATGTCTGGTGCTGATTTGGCTCTCCCTTCAGATGATGTAGTATTCTAGATGTAGAAACAGGGATGCTGGAAATAGTTACAATTTTACTATTGAACTATACATGACATTTTCAGTAGAGAAGGAAAAATTGGTTCCTTGGGCTAAATTTATCTCTTTTCTTTTGTAGAACTTCACCAGAAATAATCTTCGCTAATGTATGCAGGGTGAAGAAGCATACAAACACCCTTCCTGAGGTCTTTTTGATAGAGATGGAAAAGTTATTTTACAATGAGCACAATTTAATATTTTGTTTTGGCATATCTGGAAGTAAGAAGGCCATGCTATGTAGTTAGTAGCTAATGCTTTTATCTTATGTCTTGCTTTAAAATAATGAATTGTGTGCAAGGTAAAATCATCAACTGTAATAAATTTAAACAAACCTCTAATTAATTATCTTGATTTAGAAGTTCTATTGTCTTCAAATTGCTTCTCAGTATCTAAAGGGGATCTGAAGACTTTGAAGCTAGTCACCATAAATAGTGGTGAAAACTTCTTAATATATTTTCACCCACTTTTGCAAGTGTCTTTTGTATCAATTTACAACAGCAATGGATTTACTTTGAGCCATTTTCAATAAACTAAAGGCTGAAATTTCTCTTTTTGTCCTGATGGTACCAGAGCAGGTATGTGACAATTCAGTTTACTGGTGAAGTGTGGAGCAACTTTGCTCTCAAAATTACCAAAAACTCCTTTCCTGCCTCCTCTTTCTGGTTGGTTTGGTTGCTTTGGCTTTTTTTTTTTCTTACTCCTTGACACCTACATAGCTAATTGCTCAGTGTGAGTAAAATTAAGCAAGCCAGGTTTCAGTCTCTGGCAGGAAAAGAAACTTTTGACTAAAACCTCACCAAGATTTTTGAGAGAGAGAGATGTACAATTTAAATTCAGGCATCAGTAAGTTGAAATCATCCATTGCAAACGAAATGCCTTTTCTGTCCACCAGCAAGTGTCACCTCATCCTGTGCAGTATGAGAATAGATTTCTGTGGAGGGGTAAGGGCAAAACAGGGTTTACTTAATGACAACTTAAATAATTAGCATTTGAGCTTTCTGAGAGTAAACATGTTACATATGTACAGTTTAATGTATCAAAAACACTTCAATGCCTATGAAATCCTTAGATATGTCTACCTGCCATTAGGAGTGTAATTCAAATTAGTGCCTTATTAAAATACCACAGTTTTAGTTTATCTGAAGCCGTTTCTTGGTAACCTGAAGGCAAGGATTACTTACACATACTTGTAAAAAAATTTTGGTTGAAACATGGATGAGACCCCTTTACACAGTAGTTAAACTGTCAGATAAAATTATTCAAAGGCTTTTTTAAAAGAAAAGTTATTTTAGTTTGATTTAAATTCTATTAATTTTTTTATTGCAACCATTACCAAAAAACTCGTCTTCTACTTTCTCATAAATGGCATTTAATTTCAGACCAGTGAGTGGTCAGGTGCAAACATAGCAGCTGCTTTATGTGGGCCAGAGAACTTGTGATATATTTTCTTGTCTTGAACTTGTGTGATTAATGAGTTCAATGTGAAATCTGAATGTGCAAGTGACTGCATTTATGTGATGAGCAAGAGATCAATTTCACCTTACCAAAATTCAGACTGAAGTCTCTCTCCAGTCAATGAATTTGGAGGGTAATTCAGAACAGGACTGTCCTTGAGGGCTTTTTCTCTTGCTGTGGGGGAAACTCTCCTATCCTGGAATAGGAGGAATCAGGAGAGAAAAGCTACAAGTTTAAGTGATTTATTCCTCAATGGTGAATTTCTCCAGCTCTTGATTTTTTTTCTATAGTATATCAGGACATGTCTGGGTGCCTGATCATGCATAGCCCAACACTTGAGAAAAACTTAAACTGTAATACTGTACATGAATTCAAATACAATTGCACAAGACATGGGAAGAGCAATGGTGAATAGCCACTCCTGTGTTCTAATTATGCTGCAGATCATATTCTTTACCAGTATGTTAGCCAGTAACCAGATCTGTCTGTCTCATCCTAAGTGTTTATTGCCTACTGGAGCAGCAAGTCTTTGAGTGTTGAGGGAGTTGATAGCTTTGTGCTGGGCACTCTTCAATTAGGCAGGGGAAAACAATTTCATAAGAATTCAAAACCCCCCTCAAAAAAAACCTAACAAAAATCAATAAAACCCACAAAAACTCACCAAAAAAAAACCCACAAGCCCAAACAAAACCAAATTATATAAAAAGCTGCCACACAGAAAACAAACAAAAACCAAACAAAATTCAAAACTGGCTTGCCTTTTTTTAGGTTGTTCTGAACATACTCATAGAGATACTGACTAAAAACTTGGTATATCCCAGCAATCAATTGCACTGTTTGTATGACAGAATGCATCCAAACAAGCTCTTGAGATTTTATAAAAAACCAAAACTACAGTGGTTTACACACTTGAGATATGCAGCTGTTTCCCTGTTTAAGTTCTTCAATAAGAGATGCCTCAGACTGTCACGAGCTACTTAAATTCTTTTCCAGCACTGAGAGCATGGTTGTATGAATGAGGGTATTATTGCTGGTAAGGTTAAGAAACTGTACTGAAAATAACTGAGGAAATCATCTTGTCTGTCTCAGTCCTACCTCTCCTAAATTCTGGGTGTAGCAACAGTCTGATGCATAACAGCTTATTAACAGCTTTGCTTTGTGCAGAGGGTGAAATGGGGAAAGAAATCTGAGTGTCCATAACAAGAATGAGACCCAGAGGAGAAGATTCAATTAGCATTAAAAAAATGCAGCTTCTTCCTGAACTACTCTTTAGACTTGTTTCATGCAGATGGACCAAGCTGATGTTTAGAACCAAAATAGACATTTGTGGTGTTACCAGGTTAAGCAATTCACTCTTCCAGGAGAAATCTTATTTACACTTTTTCATTATTCTTTCAGGGTTATTTGGTGTTTCTTGGTTTTCTTCAAAAGCTATTTTCTCCGGTCTCCAGGTTTTGTTAGACAAAGATTGCTTGTTGCTTCAGACTTGTGACTGAATTATCTGCTATATTTGCTTTGCAGTTTAACTCTGACTTAATTCAGTATCACTATTAATTCACTAATCTTATTGTTTGGATCTCTGCTGTGACTTAATTTGGTGATAGTTCTGTAACATTACCCGTCAGATCAATAGAAATGGAGAGCATTTCAAGTATTTCTTGAATGCCAACATCAGCTTCATTATTGTACATTTCTGAGGAGTTACTGGGGAAAACCATTTAAGGTGTGACCAATTGAAATTGACTCAGGCCCCCTAAAAAACTCTGAGCTGGTGATGCACTGCTGGAAACCTCATATCACATCTCACACAGAGCAGAAAGCAAAATCTGAATCAGGTGATCTTGTGGCTCCTCTTCATTAACCCTGGAAGTTCTAGCAAATTCTCCTTCATATACTCCATTCCCATTGTGGTTGTGAGAAGGTATGAGCTTGTCATATTACCTGTTTTGCTCCCTTTGGAGGTCTTTTTTCAAATCAGACCCACTCTCAACTGAGGGGATTTAGCCCAGCTAAGGCTTCAATGCCCTCATAGTCATTGGTATGTAAAAAAGCTTTATTCAAATAATAATAATAATATTAAAATATATTCAGTGTTAAAATATATTCTCAGTAGAGAATTTGGCATTGCTGCTAGCTGCCTCCCTTGATACTGAAAAACTAAAGGAAATGCAAGTTTGCTTTGTGCCCTGGGGAATAAACCTTAAGTTTATATTGCCATCCATTTGTGGAGTAGACAATAGAAATATGTGTAATTAGGAAAAAATTGTCAGGCAACTTTCACATACCAGTGATTACACAAGCTGGGCAGAGAGAAAACTCCCTTTGGCACAAACACTGAGTTGAAATGAGCTGAACCTTGGCTGGTGTAACAGAGCTGGTCACTTTGGAGGTGCAGACTGTTAGTCCCAAGCTGAGGAGCAGCTCAGCAGGACCTGCCCCAGTGCCTGGTGGTGACAATCTGGCAGAGCAATGGGATGGTCCACCCCTCACTGGACAGCAGGCAGTTGTTAAAATGGTCACATTTTGGTGGAAATTCCCCTTTTTAATGGAGAGAATCCCACAGCAGCAGTGGGAAGGGTGCAAGGTGCCCATGCCCTGTGCTGCTGGGCTGGGGCTGGCAGGGGACGCTGCCAGCGTGGCCTCGGGCACCCTGCCTGCAGTGCTGCCCTCTCAGAGAGGGGCTCTGCTCTTCTGCTACAGTGTGTGGGCTTTTCATACATTCACCAAGCTGCAATTTCTGCTGGGTATTTCTACCTAAACTTACTGATGCATTAGAGCAACAAAAATGTCAAAGAATTAACGTCTTGTAATCAGCACCCTCAAAGTTGGCTTCCTTCAAATTCCTTAGTTCTCAGGTGTGAAAACCTGCTCTTCTGGGGTCTTACCGTAATCATTTTCTAGTCAAGCAGGGATTTCCTTTGGAATACTTCTCAGCTGCTTCAAATAGGACAGTGCCTATTGATTGCATCCCTGTAAGACAGGCATTTGTTTCCTCTTCCACCTTTCCACTAGGGGAATTTTATTTCATGTATGAAAAGATCAACTGGAGCAAGAAAAGGGAAACGTGAGACAGTGAATTCCTGTGGAAGACTAGGCAGTTATGTAATTTAAATTAGTCCTGCAATAAATTTGTACAGGAAATTAGGGAGGCTAGCTTTTATGAAAAAGGAATTGATTGCGCTTTTTATTGTTCACTTCATTCATAGTTTTTATCTTTTTCCTCTTTTGTTTTTTCAAACTGTATAGGATTAGTTTCTAATTAATTCAAACTCTGCATAGATTGATTAGTGACTTTTAATCTTTGTATTCTACTCCCTCTACATCTGAGGCTTCCTAGTTAATTTAAATTTTTTAAAGAAATATGCTTCTTACCAGCTTCCTTTCTGCTACCACCAGTCATGGCATAGTATGAAACTGAAAGCTTCTGTAATCACTGAGTTCAGGTTTCTGGATAATGGCCTGGCCTGTGTGTAGAACAGCATTTGGAGCTGTTCTCAGTGGGTTAGAGCAGAGTTCTGTGACAATATCACTAGTCAGTTAAACTAGAAAAAAGGAAAAAACATAATAGTATATATTGTTTTTCTTGATTACTAAATGCTTTCTCTTATTAATACCTTTTTGATTTCTCTGCAGAACTTCAATATGTTAAAAAGAAAAAAAAATTGTATTCAAAACTATGAAATTATAGAGCAACTCTGGTAGAGCAGAGACCAGGGTAATATTAAGAAGGTAAGGGTTAATTTTCTTTCTTTGAACACATAACACATTCCTTCAAAGTTATCCTGCTCTCCCTGTGACTACAGCACCCCTATTGACATCAACTGGAGTTTAATACAAGCAGATACTGTTGAATAAACTTCAAGGGAACCTGTGTGATGATCAGGGAAGAGGATTTAACTCTTGCTTCTTAGCACTGAGAAAATAAAAATGATATATGGCAAACTCCACTTGTATTCACAGCTGGCAAGAGCAGCCTTACATGCACTCTATGGCCTGATTCTGTTTCCAGGGTAAAGAACAGATACAACATTGATCTCCAACGATCCAATTTAAATGAGGGCTTATAATATCAAAAAGCCCCCTCAGGAAATGGCAGGAGTGCAGAGGCAGGTGTGGCTGGAGTGTAAAACATGTCATCCTATAGGAAGGGAATCTAATTACCTTTCCCAGACAGGAGGAAGCCCTGAAGTCTGCTCATCTGCACTTTTATATCTGATGCTTTAAAAGCCGATGGGGACAATATTACCTTAATATTTTTAGTGGCCACTTTATCCCAGCAGACCTTATACTAGATCAGACACCATTAATCTGAGTTACTCAAGCTTTTCAAAAGATTTAGCATAAAGCCAGCAGAAAAGTATAAAGCCAGCAGAAATGCAGAGCATGCCATGCCTGGCTGGGTAGAACTGTGTGTTCTGCCTGGTGCAGGTCAGGTTGGTACCTCAGCAGTGCCAGCCCTGTGCACCTTCTGCAGAGTAGAAGCAGAGAAAGCAGCATCACTGAAATTCACACAAAATGGGAATTTAAGTTACTGTGCAAGTCTTACAAAAGGTGGGTGTGTAGAGGGCCCTGTGCCCAAGAGGTGATTGGGGCAGGGCCTCATTGACTGCAGACTTTGTGCAAGATGTAGGGGTTTTTTAAGTTATCTTTGGAAATTGCATTTAAATCCCTGTGTGCTGTAGCTGGGGTGGAAATGCGCCCATTCTCATGTCATGAAATATTTTAATAATGGGTTTTGGCCCATGCATTTTTGTACTTTGAATATATAAACAGTGGTAATTGCCCAGCAGGTGAATAGTGGAAAATCGTGAATGGTGTGTGTTACATGTCACAAGAGCCTACAGTTGGGCTAATTAGTGCTGACAAGAGAATTTTCCTAATCCTGTGCTACCTGCAGGCTTGTGCTTCTCATATTGGGTTGACCCTGAAAAGCAGAAAAACAAACCTTTAGGGGATGTAATTGTGGTGGGAAACTCCGAATATTTTCATCCCTTGTGTTCAGTGGGTGTCTGACCCCATGTGCTGTTGCCACCCTCTCTTGGCTGTCACTGCATTAAATGGCAGTGGAACTGTTACCTTTTTTCACACTCCAGCATGTTTTAGTAATGGACAGTAGTAGAAATTTCATTCCAAAGAAGGAAGGAAAACAAACACTGTCTTAGCTGTTGC
This sequence comes from Peucedramus taeniatus, assembly GCA_013400575.1. Lineage (NCBI taxonomy): Eukaryota > Metazoa > Chordata > Aves > Passeriformes > Fringillidae > Peucedramus > Peucedramus taeniatus. Next base: position 7,107 of record WBNO01011378.1, read on the forward strand.
TGGAGGTTATAGTCAAAACATTATTTTCTTATCACTTGATAGAAACAAATCTGGCAAAATATTGATGTGCATGTTGCTTTACATCTATCTTTGTCATTATTCATAGCTACCCCCGCCCATAATGCTGAATTTCCCCAAGTGCCATCTGTCACTATCGTCTGTGATTAAAAAAAAATAATTAGAAATTGGTCACAAGATTATGTACAGCATCTGTGGGTGCAGGAGCTGTGATAAAACCGACCTTGCTATTAATTTTGACTGCAAAATCCTACAATGAGTAGAAGTACAGAATAATCTTCCTCCCATCATAGCACTGGATAGCTGAATAAATGAATGTAAGATACACCTGCACATAAAATACGCATCAATGTACATTGGTATTTAAGATCTGCTTTACTCTTGCATTTTTTATATTTCATCAGTATACAGTAAAATTCAAGAGGCCTTCATTAAGACTGCAATTCAATGGCAATTCAATGGCAGATTGGCCTACTGTGGAAAAAAATTAGGATGCCACAGCTTTTATTAGCACTTTAAAAATTGCACCAAATGAAAGTTGACAATTTTTGCATTTTCTTTCTGAAAACACAAAGATGCTCATTATGATTTTTCTGCTCCCTCTTTATCACTCATATATCAACTCCTATATGATTCAGTATTTCCTTTAATATGGAAAAAAGACTTGAGACAAAAATTCTCGAACAGAGTGAATTCTTTTAAATGTGTGTATGATCTCTTTATGCAGAAATCCTTTGCTTGCACAAAAGGAGCTGGAATGAAAAGAGAATGGCTACAGCACCATCTCTGACAATATATGAGTATAAGCATTACTGTATTTTTAGACCACATTCTGATGATAAGCTAGACAGTCTCATCAAGTAGATGTCTTAACTTCGGATAGTGTAAATATAATCTATACTTTTTAAGAAAAATAGAAATGTAAAGGTATGTACTTCATTAAAAAATAATGCTGTTTACAGAAGTTTTTACAGATTTCTTGTAGTGTTTGATCTCATATGCATAGACTTCACCTTGACAAAAATGTGTGATTATAAAATTACTTGGAAAAAAAATTTAATGGTGGTGGTCTTCTCTTGGTCTAAATGTTGCTTTGTCTCCTTTGTTTCTGAATAAATTCTGCTGTGAATAACAGTGGGTGGTCATACATCAAGGTGTCTAAATCTGTAATTCTTTATAGTGGCTAGAACCAAATGTTTACCTGCTTTTTCTGGAATAAAGCCAGCAGTAGAGATTTTAGAATTAGTAGGTATAAGAATCAAGGACGTGAACCTCTCACTGATGCCCTTATTACTTTATTAAATCACTTCGCTCTGAGCCCTTCTCAATTTCATCTATATCTTGGGCTAAAGTAAATGTCATAAGAAAGGATTTTTTTCCTCCACAGGCTACCACAGGAAAGTCTTATGTTATGTAAGAACTGAAAGTTTTACCCCTATAATATACATTTCTCCCATCAAATGAAAGGTACACAAAGATGATTAATTCAAAAAACCTTGGAGTGTTGTACTGTGGGCAAATAATGTTTGTGTTTGAGCACCTAAAAGTGGTGTAATAGTAGGCACAGGTTTACTCTAGCAAATTGTGGAAGCAGCTTTCATACATTGGGAAAACATGCTTAACATCTGAAAAGTAAGTTAAGTGAGCTTGGAAAAAGATTAAATATTGTGGTTCATTGGCTGCTTCAGTTTGTGTTGCTTAGTCATAAAGAAACAGGTGTATTTAGTTTTAGTCCTTTATTCAAGTTACTAGAGCGCATACATGCCAAATTGAAATGCATTTCATAAAAAAAAAAATAAATTCTATCTTCTTTAAGTGATCTTTTTGTTCAGAAGTAAAAGTTTGTATTGGCTATAAAATGAGCCCAGATTTAGTGTTGCTCAAGTCTGTCATTTATCAGACTCATTACTCCAGCAGCAGTAATCCTGTGAGGCATCTGAGACATTGCTGCAGCAGTCTCTAACAGGGAAACCCAAACCAAACTCTGGGGAAGTGCTACTGTTGGGTGAGAACTTTGAGTCTGCAGCAACCTCCAGAGCCAAAGGAATTTTGGCTTCAACAGGTCAGAGGAGGGATGTGCTGGTACTTTGGATTCAAGAGACAGTTTTCCAGCTCCAGACAGGAAAGGCTGAATTTAAATAACTGACTGCTGGATATCCCCAGAGAGGAGCTTTCATGAGAAGTAATGAGCCACAGAGGAACTTGGGAATCCAGTTTGTAATGTGTAATAGGGATGAGTATGAGTTCGGGCCTGGGCAGGGATGTAACTTGTATTTGCTGCCAGGAGCCCTTATTGACACTCAGATGTGATGAAAAGTGCTGTTACCTCTTTTTTTTTTTTCCTTTCTTTTCTTTTAATCTTCTAGCTCTGAAGCCTCTTTGCTTTCTCCTTGCTCTTTATTGGCTCAGACTTCTGATTTGGGCTCTCCAATCTAGAAATTGTGTGGGTTTGCCACTGTTGCTGTCTGAGATAGGAAGGGTGTTCCTCAGACCGTTTTCCCTTTTCTAACTGAAATGCAGACTGCTGCTGAGCAGAGTCCCTTGGCTGCAGGGGGTGGAGGGAGAAACCAGAAAGAAAACCTTCCTTAAGAGCTAAACTACTTTGTGGTTTTAAAACAAAATAAAATTTGTACCATTCAACTTTATATTTGAAAGGTGCCTATCTTGGGGATTGGAAATGTTTTTACAATGTATTTGGGACAGATATGAGCTTCTTCCAGCCCTTGCTCCAAGCTGCAAGAAGGGTTTAGGTGCATCAAGTATACCTCTGAATAAATTTTATTGATTCAAAAAAAGTAAAAAGGCTATCATGTAAAAGTATGGGGGACTTTTTGTTTGTTTTTCACCTTGATAGAAATCAACAACAGGAACTACAACAGCCCCTTCAGTGTGTTGGAAGGGCCAGGTGTCTATGGAAAAAGTCCCATTCCCTGGGGTGCTGGGCTTGTTAGAGTTTTGTCTATGTGCTATGTAAGATTTTTCCCAGTTTTTCACTTAAATCAGAGATAAAAACATAAACATTGAACAGTCAAACATTATTTGAAGGACTGCACATCCTTGCAGAACTGGATGGATTTATACCATGGCATCACCATTGAATTTTTTTTCTGACAGCCTTGTTCATACTTTGTTCAGGATATGCAAAACATCCTCAATCCCCCTTGAACTCAAAGGACCTCTGACAGGTGGTTTTGTATAAATTGACTTACTTCTCATTAACTATTTTTGTACAGAAATTTCTATGGTTTTGCAAATGTACAAATGCAAAGATGCTTTTTAGTGCAAACTATCTCATCAAAACAGGGACAGGGATGGAAGGGTAGTGTTTTTTCCTAAGGGTGTCATGGGTATCTTGGAAAGATAAAGCCTGGTTTTTGGGTCAGCGTTGGGTCGGTGAGTAACACAGTTTTGGCACAGCAGGCTGTGTTTCCTGTTGATTTGCTTCTGTGGTGTAGGGACAGTTAAGTATACAGAGGGACAGAAAAAAACCCATAATTTGTGGCCTCTCCTGCAAAGCACGAGATCACTCCTTATTAGATGGTGCTTCTGGTCCCTTATCTATTCAGTATATGCAGGGTATTTATCCTCTCAGGTATTCATGTTTTCTTTTCCTTGAGGGAATGGGGTGAATCATATGACCCAAAACGCAAACAATTCTTTTCAAGAAAAAACCTTTTCATTCCATCTAAAATGTTTGTTTGTGTTTTGAAAGCAGACTCCACACTAGCAAACTGATTGTTGACATAGCTCAAATTAATTGTGTTTGTTTTCATAAACCTTCCTGATAGCTTTTAGTAAGGTGTTAGCTGAATTAAGAAACTTTATAAAATCCTATAATGGTGGTAGTTGCCTTGTTTTATGTGAATTTGTAAAAGCTTTTTCCCAGCAAAGCTGTGAACTCAATAGACTTGAATAGTTTGGCACTCCTGTAGCCCAGCTCCTGGAACTGAAGATCATCCTTCTTCTCCAGACATTTCCCATGTTTGTCAGCAAAACTGAATCATAATGCTACATTTCTCCCATGCATTGCCAGTCTTGTGTGACTAAGGTATGAAATAAAACCATGCACCTCTTCCCTGTGGTACCTGGGTGGAAGAATATTGTCCATCACACCTGTCTGTGCCAAGGATTAATTAGGAAGGGCTCCCTTTGGATGAAAATTGGATTTGCTGTCCCTAGAGTTTCTTCAAATCTGACTCTGAACAAACCTTTGACTTTTTATAAGATGATTTTTTCTGTCAATAACCAGGAGGGTGCAGTCTCCAAGAAGGAAATGGATGTGGAAGTTTGCTCCAAGTATTTTCTGCAGTTGGTTACAGATACTAGGATACAAGGATACATTTCCACAAAACAGGTACTGGGTTATCCTGCTCTGCCCACGATGAGGAGAAGCTACAATAGAGATAATATTTAACTCTCTCTCAGCACCAGTCATGTGTGTCCCTCAGTGAGGCTCACAGAAGGTCTGGGTCTTTATTATATACCCTCTATAGTGTAGATGATCAATTTTTGTCTCCTGATAATTGGCACCTGTATTAGAAGATCTGTTCAGATATTTTGAGTGGCTCTGCAACAGATTAGCAGAAAAAATATTCAAATCCATTCCTAACATTATTTAGAATACTTGATTATGAAAGCAAACAATATTTCAGTAAAAAGAAGTCTTTAGTGACTAGGCAGTAGTTGAATATATAACTTGATGATAATGTGAAACCTGATTTTTTTACTCACAAGTGGTGCTCAAAGCAGAAATACCCAAGTACAGTGTATTTGAGAAAAAAATGGCTCCATCTATAGAGACTTCTAGAACAGAGGCACAACTCTAATTGTTTAGGATTTTATAAGAATATTGGCACATCCTCAGATTTCTTATCTGATAAAATCAATTTATAATGATGTCATTGCAACTTAAGATATTTTGTCTTTGAGAGGAACAGTAAAACTTTAGTTCACTCTCTCCTGTTTGCTCTGCTTTTAGTCTCTGCACAGCAGGGAGTCATGTCATCTTTTGCATTTATAGCTCTTAGTTTCAGCTGTAACCCATGGGACAGTTGCTAAGACCAGGAAAATGAAAGATTTTAATAAGTAAAACTGTAATGTCCAATTAATAAGTTCCAGTGGTGCAGCTGGGATCCTTCTGGCTCTAGAAGAGGGACCTGTGAGGGTGGCTGATGCCAGCCCTGCTGTGGGACTGATCCCCCCAGACCATGAGGAAAAGAGTTCAAATATAAAATGTCCACTTTGGCAGGGTAATTCTTTCTCCACTTCAGGATGCACGCAAGTTGGCTGTGTGCCTCTAGGAGGCCTGTGGATATCTAATTGCTTGATGAGCTGATGATTCCAAAGAATTGTATGGAAAGTGACCAAGGTTGAGTTAAAACAAAATCCATTTGCTCATTTTTGTAAATATTAGCAGATAAAAATTTAAGCTTTGCGTTTGGATTTAAGCAATTTTAATATTTTGTAAATTAATAATCAAAGGAAATGGCAAAACAAGTTGTTTGGTGCTGAAAAAATCTGTATTTTCATGTTGGGAAGCTTTTGGTTTTTCCACTTTTTTCTTGATAAAATAACATGAACTGTTTAGCAGAAGTGAAGGAAGTTGCAAAGTTTTAGCCCAGGAAAATCTGCAGTTTTTCCTCCCAAAGAAGTGTTTGCCAAAGCTGTTCACATTGCTCTAAGACCAGCCTGTGACGAGAGCAGTGTCTTTTCTAAGGGAGGGACAGAGATTGTGACAATTCCTGTGGTGCTTTCCATCAGCTGGAGCTGGCAGAGCCCTGGCAGCCAGCCCACCTCCTCCTGCTGCTGGTGAATGGCATCCAGGTTGTAGGGTGGCTCCAGTTCCAGCAATGATGGGGTTTGAGGTGTCTTGCAAGAGAGGCTTCCTTTCAGAAGGTAGAGGCTATAAAAAGCATCCCCATAGCAGGGGATTCTTCTTCAAGATAAGTTGGATTTTTTATTGGAGTTCTGTCATTGTATGTGAGCGCGCAGGGATCTGCTGCTTCCTGGGAGTTGAGAGTCCTAACTTTGTGTGAGAGAGATTCAAAGTCTTCTCTGACTTGAATAATTCTAGCATGAAAGTAACGTAGCTGCGTTTGAAAATAGGCCAGATGAAGAGAGACGCTTTTCCCCTTTTTTCTTTCCTCCCCAATGTGCCTCCCAAGGCAGAACAGGGAAGGGCTGGTTTGCAGCAGGCAGCTGAGAATGACTGGGGCAGAAAAAGGGGCTTGGCTGGTACAAACCTTGTAGCAGCTCTGGGTAACCCAGCCAGACCCTGTAGCCTCAAGTCTTTGTGGTCAGAGGTACTTGTGGCATAGGGCTCCCCTTGTACCACTACAAGATTTTTTAATGCATGACAGGATTAGAGGGGGGATTTCTGTATTATGAAAGGAAACAAGTTTGGTAAATCTAAAAAAACCCAAAACCTATCAATAAGATTTCAAGAATAAAAACAGTGTTTTGTAAATGTCTCCTTGCTTAAAAAAATATTGCTTCAACAATATAAGACCATCTGCATAACCTTAAAACTAGCTGTAACACCTTTCAGTTATCAGTTCTTAGTGATTTTAAAGTTCCAATTGACTATAATAATACTTGCTAATGATGTGAAAGTACTTAATTTTAAATTAAAAATTACTGCCTCTGAAAAAAAAAATTCTTCTTGTTTTTAGAATGCTAATGTAATATCTTTCCAAGTTTTCTTTGATTTTGTGTAGTTTAAACAACCAATATGCAGCTTTAATGCTGATTTGTTTTTTATGCTAAGTCTGTCTGTAAATTTAGGACTAAATGTAAATCAGAAATGCAGTAATATAATTGTCACGTAAAAGATTTTATAATCAATAAACAAGAGCACAACTGTGAAATACAGGAGCTATTTTAGAATGTTTTTTTTTCCTTTAAGAGGAGTAGAGGTTGATACATATTGGAGAAGCAAGTGATTCCTCAATCCCTTGAGTAACCACTTCAGGAATAGCCCTGCTGCTCTCTTTTCAGAGTGACCTTACATATGTAGAGAGTGAAATCTGTGGAGCTGCATTGGCTCTGCTATATCACCCTTGAGACTGAAATTCTTATTTGGTTTTTAGGCTGTTTGCATTTTCATATTATAGCAGCATGCATTGAAAGAGCACTCAGTGTGCTTCATGTACTCCTTTTCAGTGTTACCCTTGGAAAAATACAAGGGGATCTGGAAGTGCTGGGACTGTGACCAGTGTGGCCCAGCTAAACAGAACTTTTTTCACTGCCTGGGCTGGAGATGCACATTTCCCATCAGTGCCAGTGTCAGGCTGGGCTAGGAATGAGTGTGTCAGTTCCTGAGCTTTTCCAACACTTGCTCCATCTCTCATCTATTTCAGAGTATGGCCAAGCCAGTTAAGACACTTTTCAGGTTGTAACGTGGATCACACTCTGCATGTGCAGGTTTTGAGCTCAGAGCAGGACAAGCCCCATTGCCTTTAAGAGTTCTCATCACACAGCATGCCAGGACAATGGCTCTGTGGGGAGAATGGCTCCATGGTTGGTAATGCACAGGACATAAAGCAGGGGAGGGATGCATTTCAAAGAGCCTTTCTGCCTAATGTTTATTTGAGATCCACAGACTCACTTAATCAAAGAAGGAGAAGTGAATTGAATAGGTTCAGTGTACCTGGAGCAAGTAATTAACTATTGGTTTTCTGACAAGATCAAACTTGATGGCCAAAACCTTTGAATAGGAGCAGAAAAGAGAAACTGACTTGATTAATTAAACTTCAGGAGTGCCTTCCTCATCACTGTTACTGTCAGGGAGATGGGAGTCAAGGTGGGCAGGAAGAAATAGGAGTGCAGTACTGCTCCTCAGAGAGCAAGGACTTTATTTCAGGAGAGCTTGGGAATGAGCAGTGAGGGCATTCCCATAGAGGAGCTCTAAACCTGCGAAGCAGAAGCTTGAGAAACAGACCCAAACCCCACATTTTTCCATGACTGTTCTTTTGATTATCCATCATTTTCCCTATCAAATGCTAATAATAGTGCTGATTAATGATGCTGTGGTCCGAAGCAGTTCATCCACCTTGTTTGGCACTGCAGGAGCCTGGGAGGTGGTGGGCTGTAGCCAGAGCAGGGGGCTGCAGCCAGGGACTGCTCTGAGCCCTGAGCAGAGGCTGTTTTGGGAGATGGTACTGGTGCTGCTTCTGCTCCCTCATTCCCTTTCCTATGAACAACTCTTGGGACAATTTTTCCCAAAACTGCATTTTCATCCCTTATGAAAAGGAAGAAGCTTTTAAATATAGCAATTTTGTAAAATAACTTCTCGTATTTCTCATCCACCCCTCCTTTGCTCTATGAATTAGGAACTTTTAAGTTTAAAAGCAGTAAATTTTAAAAAGTAATTTATACTCCTGATATTTTCTGACTTCTAAAAATACAGTACCAGCTTGTAATATGTTTTTCTCTAAAGTTAATATCTTTTTCTGGGATCTCTGCTATTATTTTTTTTTTCCTTTTGCATAATGTTTCCAAATGTGCTCTGGTCTCAGTAACACTTGTGCTGAAGCTCAAGCCAAGGATTTCAGTCAGGCAGGACAGGAATCAGCCTGGATCTGTGTATCCCTTTCTGTGTAGCCACAACAGCACCCTGGTGCCTGCTTTCTCCACCTGCATGTTTTTCAGCATCTGCCCTGTGTGGCTCTCCAGTGCCTGCACCACCACTTTTTGTATTCCTCACGAAGTCTGGTCCCTAACATGCATCATTGAAGCTGAGAGAGTTTTATTCCCTACTAGAAAAATGTTCACTGTGACAACCATTAGGGAAACTGGAATTAGGGAACACATTTGAAGCTCCTGCTGAACTGCTGTTTCTTGGGATGTTCCCTTTCTGTTTCATGAGGGCCATATCCTGCAACTGGGTCTGCTGTGATGTGTATACCAATATACTTATTTTGTATGTCCTTTTGTATGTGCTTCTATGTGTTGCCTGAAAACCCAACTTGTTTTATGTATTTTGACTTTAATATGACACAAGAGAGAGCATAATAATTCTTTTAACTTTTCTTAGCTACTTGGTGTGTCTAATTTCTGTAAATAAGCTGTGCTACTGAAAGCAAAACTTACCATTTTGTTATGATCAAACTAAACGTGCTACGGCTTCTCATTGGTAAGGTCCACTTTATAGAGACACAGACAGCAAGATCTTTTGTGTCCAATCTGGCTGAAATGCATTGAAAAAGTATTTTTGTTATTTTTTTTCTGCTCCATTACCAATGGAATGAAAGGTTGTTGCTTACAGAGCAAGTTTAATTCTCAGTTTCTTTTTGGCAAATTGGTGATAAGATGAGGAAGGATCATCCTTTGCTTTGAGCTCTTGCTGAAGCAAAGGATCTGTTGTAGACACCTCTCCTCCAGGTTTGGAGCTGCTGCAGACTGATGGGGCAGTGGTGTAGGGCTAAATGTGAAATCAGAATTAATATTTAATAATTTATACATAACTTGATATCAAACACATGAGCAGTGGTGGAACCACCAAAACTTGTGTATATTGCCTTCTGTATGTTCTTGTACCAGACTGTAGAAACCCTAGAGTCTGTTAAACATCAGTCAGCCCACATCACCATATCATCTCTTCTACCCATAAATCTGTAAATTATTACAACACCAGGAGTTACAATGTACAGGGATTGAACCAATCAGGAATCCTGCAGGCAGCCAGGCTGAGAGAACCATCCCTGCCACCTCCTGCCCCTGCAGTGGCTACTCCTTTCCCTCCACACTTGTTTATTCTACAGTCCATGTATCTCATGCATGGTCCACTGTCCCTTCCAGCCAGGGTGAAAAGACACTTTTGGAGAAGTTCCAATTTGTTCTCCAGGTGCACAGGGCCTGCAGCAGTCCTTAGGAGCTGATCCTGGCCAGTGGCTGGCATGCTCTGTGCAGCATTCCATGGGTTTTCTTGTGCCAGGCATGTTGTTTCTCAAGTAGTAACCCAAACTCATAATTTAATCTTGTCTTTCTCATGACTCTCCTCCTGTTTCTCTGGCAGGACAGGGCAAGAGATGTGTGTTGTTTCAGAACTGATATTTCAGCTGTGCTATGTAAACATAACTACATTTAGAAAGTTAACGTTGCTATTAAATCTGAATATGTTCTAATTTTTCTAATGTTTGAACTGAAAATGTGATATTAAATTATCTTATTTATCTTTGTACTTAAAATGTGTGTAAAAATTAAAAGCCACTGCTCTTTAGAAGCAAATATCAGTCCACTTTATCTTCCTGATGTACTGTAAACTGCACACACAGAGGAGGTTAGTAGCTGAATGGGGGATGATTATGAAGATGAATGAGTGGCCAGGAGACAGAGTCAGTTTAATGAGCTGAGCAGTAAGGAGGCTGTAATTTTTATAGATTAGCACTGAACTTGTCACTTACTGGCTGATACAACAACTTAGTTTCAGAATTACAGTATGTCAGAAATGAGCTCAACAAGCTCAAAACCAGTGGCAATCTGATTATCCTCCATGTAATCCAAATTACAAGTTCTCCTGGATCTGTATTACCTCTTCCTAATGTTTTATCTGTCACAGGTAAGAAGCAGAGACCTGTGGAAAGCAGAAGAAGTGCACAATTACTTTTGTGCCAGATGATTATTTTAAAATTCCTTTTCTTTCACTTTGCTGTAGTGGCAGAGCCTCTGAGCAGCTTCCTGTCCCCAGGCTCTCTTGTGCTCAGTCAGCTCAACACCTCACCAGATGCCAACCCTGAGGGAAGCAGAAATGTGGGAAACAAAATGGTGAATGTCCAGGACCACCATGTTCCTAGAGATGTTGATGATACAGTGCTTTCTTTTGTTACTGTAATTTTGTGTTCTTGTGCTAGTCTTTAGGGACCTTCTAACACTCTTCAGGTTTGTCACCAGGCTGGTTTTTTTTTTTGGGCATTCCTAGTACAACAGTGCCTTTCTGTGCACTGGTTAGGAGGCAGAAGTTTGCTATGCTATAATCTGTTATCAACAACTGCTTGTTTTAGTGTCCCCAAGAAACCCTTGCCTCCTGGTGGCATTGGGTGCCTAATGCCTTAACTGACCACAGGGACTGCTCTGGGTGGGTTCTTGCCATAGTTCTGCTTGGTTCAGATGAGCTGAGGACCTGGCTCCTGCTAGGAAAGTCAAGAGCAGGGCAAACACCTAGGCTGATTTGTTTTTTACAAGCTGAGCAAAAGCCATGAGCCCTCAGTCTGGCACCATTCCCAGAAGTGTTATTTTACAGGCATGATGCTTTTGATAATGGCATTGCTTCTGGAGTAGCATACAAGGGATAATTATTGTTCCATGAGCAGATTACAGTGTTGATTTCTCCCCTCGTAATTCACTCAGGCCACAGGCTGATTTGTTGGAAGATGCATTTTGGTTTTAGACAGTTCTGGGACAAGAAGGGGGAAGGCTACATTTGGGTTTGTTAAGGTAATAGGCATCTGTAATTTTGGAGATGGCTCTTGTGGTCAGCTGTGGACAAGATTGTTGGGACTCTGGTTTTGGTGACCTGAATCCACTTTGAGTCAAGTCCAGGTCAAGAAATGGTGCTCTAGTTCTCTGTTCTGGCAGTGTTTCCCCTTACAGAAATATGTACATTGGCAGTGTAGGGGTTTTCATGGACCATTGTAAGATTCTGCTACTTGTGTCTGCTCTCAAGCCCTTCTCTTGTGTGGTTTACCTTTCCAGTGAACACATAACTCTGTCCCAAAAGCTTTCTCTTGACATTTACACTGCATGTGTGCAGCAAAAGCAGCAAAACCTGGTTAACCTGATCATCAGCTTTTCTTTCCTTAGCCACTTACCTGCCATTTCACACTAGGAACAATTTTTTCCCTCTTTCCTTTTCTACCCATTAAATGAGAGCAGTGATCTCTTCATTTCCCCAGCCCTCTGAGAGCTTTCAACCACCACAGGATATTATGTAGGCACTATTACCACTGTGCATCTTACAGGTAAATCACTTCACTTGTAGCAAATGCACTAACTCAGCAAAGCTTTTTTTAGGATAAAGTTGTCCTGCACCATGTAAATGAACTTTTTGACCAAACAGTTTTACTGGCACTTGTCAGCAGCCAAAGCGAGATGGCTCCAGCTGCCCTCAGATGGACACAAGTCCTGCCACTCTTCACCCTGTGCTTATCCCATCCTATCAATTTGTTTTCTGTTTCTGGATCATGCTCTCACAAGGAGTGGCTCTTCATGAACAAGCAGTAGTGACTGCATGCCTCTTGATGACTTACACCAGCAGTGCTTTTAAAAAATAATTATCCCATGTGCTTACTGAGCATTAGTTAAGTAACAATGTTAATCTGTCAACCGAGGACCTGAAGAGATGAGTCTGATATTTTTGTGTGTGTAATCTTGTCATTTAAAATACAAGTTCCTATTTTTAAAATGATTCATTTAAAAGAAAACCTAAAGAAAACAAACAAAAATGAAAACACAAAAACCCCCACCACATATTGACCTTTTAAAACCACTGTATGCCAGACCTTCTTAAGAGATTTGGCACTGACATTTTTTTCATAATGGAAGATTCATTAAGGTCAGTTATGAATTTGCTGCAATAAATACAGAAGAATTAAGAGCTCATCAGCATTACCACAGCGTAATGTTCAGCGGATTGAATTATGTACTTAGAAAGATGAATCTGTGGCAATTGGCAAGCTTCAAGAGGAAAGCTGCATGTGAGCATGGACATGTGCATGTACATGTGTGAGAGGAATGGCAGAGGAAATGAGAAGAGGAAAAAGGAATTTTAAAAAGCAAACCGTTTGTTTCTAGCCCTGTAATATTTAGAGTAGACAGGATAAATAGTACAATTGTACTCATGCTCAGTGCCTTGTAATCGATGTTTCTGGTGGTAAATGCTGTGGTATGACTGAGTATCTGTCCTGCTCTCCTCCCCTCGTGGCTACATGCTGTCTTTTGAGCCATATTTTGTGCAAACAAGAGTATTGATGGTGATTGATGAAGAGAGTGAGAGGGTCAGCCCTTTGCCTGCCCCCTGGAGTAATTGGGCTGCAGTTTGTTAAAGGGTAAGAGAAGAGATATTAAAAATTAAGAAATGCACTAAGTGGGTGTGAGCTGTGTTCTCAGCTGTTCACAACATCTATTCAGTAATACAGAGCATCAATCTAATTCTCCACACAGGATAGGAGCATGGCAACTCAAAAGCCTCTGATAGACAGTCCTCACCAGCAAGATACAATGTTCAATTTAAGGAAAGATTGAAAAACATCAGTCTTCCCTTAAAACAATTTGTACAGAATAAATTTGGCACTTGCCAGCTATTCCCAAGGAGAGAAACTGATAATAGGACAGAGAAAATCATGTAACATGATTTAGGATTCCCAGGATGGGATTCTTGTGAAAAAACAGGAGGGAGGCGGGAGAAGGAAGAAGAACTGACAGTAAGCTTGACATTAATTCAGAGTGCTCTCAAACCCCTGGAAATTCAGGGCTGAGGGTACTGGCCACCTCTCAGCATCAAGAGTCAGTCTGAATGCAGATCCAGCACAGTGGCAGATACTGGCTCCGAGTGCCTCAGCTGGAGCTGCTGGGTGCAAGTTCCTTTAAAAACCTCTCCCCTAGGGCTTGTGTATCCTACAAAATAATCCTCTGATGAAAACTGGTGTCAGGTGCTGAACAGGTGCCTTACATAGCTTGCCTTTTGTCTTTCCTTCTGGCAAAATTATTTACAGGTCACATTCAGCTGAATCTATGCTGACTTCCCATATTGGTAATAAAAAAAATTCTCTGAAGCTTAAAACTAGATTCTGTGGTAGGTCACTGAGGGTAAGCCTTACATACCACCTGCCTCAAACATGTTTGAGGGATTTGAGCTGTATTATGGATAGAGGTAATGATGCTGGAAGGCATTTTACCTAGCAAAGGCAGCAGTGATGCTCTAACAAAGCCTGGTACCAAAGATCTGCTGGTTAGAGTACAGAGAAGAAGGTACCCTCCACACTAAAGGTCATGAATCCCTTTAGAGGATCTCATTGGTGTGGGCCTGTAACAAGTCCCAAAGTCCCACAGGGCCAGAAGTCAAAACTTCTCTTTCACAAGTTGCATGTCATTACCAGGCCTCTCATAACCACAGAACTGAGAAAGAAAAGATGAAATTTGGTTTTCTCACCATAAAATCATTAGTGTCCACTGGATTTAAAGTCTCTGCCCCCAGATCAGCAGCTGTGCTCTGTATGGCTGAGGAGCTGAATCCTACTGTGCCTTACAATAACAAGACTTAATCTATATTCTTTCAGAGCTCTATTTTAACTAAAATATATTGCTCTTATTCTAATTTTAGCATGGTTTTAGTAGGTGAGACTAGAGGTTTCCAGAAACAAATTTTCTCACCAAAATAACCTGCATAAATGACATTTACACATTGATGAAAAAATACTAGTCTTTCTAATACCATAAAATAAATTTTCTTCCTTCAATTTTGGTCTTTAAATTCCAGTGTTTTAAATAAGTGATTTTTTTTTTTGTTTCTGTGGTATTGTAATTTTTTCAAGGCTAATGATGACTAGGGGAAACAGAGTAGAAAGCATTCTTGGGGTGATGTGTTCCTCTTAATGGTGCATTTCCATTCTCCCACAGAGTGGGCAATGGTGATATTTCGATTACTGTCCCTATGGAAGGCATAGTGAAAAGAAAATGGGTCCTCATGAAATATATTACAGTTCCTGTTGTGGTTGGAATGGAAGCTTCAGACTGAGTTTCTTAGAAAAGACCTGCTGTTGAGCCATAAGGTGCAACCTTCTTGCTTCCTGAACTCCTCAGAATACTCCTGGGTCCAATAGCTCCAGGCTTGGTCATGAGTTTGTCTAGGCAATTATATAGATGTAATTGAAACTTTATACAACCTTGTTCTGCAAGATTAGGTATGGAAACACAAATATACATATAAAAATGCATTATTTATTTTGTTTGTGATAAAGACTAAAAGACTGATCAGAATTATTTACTATGTAGTATAGACACTGCACTATATTAGCAGTTATACCTATTTTTAAAGCAAGATTTAAACAATTATATTGGTGAAATAATTATTAATTAGAAATTGAAGTTACTCATCCTTATCCATGACCATGGGCAAATTTCTTTCTGTCAGCCTAAAGGAATAACCTTGAGGATTGTCCCCACTTGGGAGGAATCTCCACATGTACTCCTAGAAGGGGGTGTTTTAGAAGTCCCTGCCCTTAAAAAGTGAGACACCCCATTGTATAAACTGCTTGCCTGTCAGTCATATGGTTCCCTAGACTAGCTCTGTCAGCTCAGCAGCTTTAGATCAGTTATCAGTTCTATCGTTTGTTGGTTCCTTTCACAGGAATTTTGCCGCATCCTCACTGGTGTCAGTATCTGCTGGAAAACATCATTCTTCACATCCTCAGGATGTTTAAGATTGGGTTTGATGGATCAGGCTGGTCTCAGCATTCTTCACCACCAAAGCTGTATGACCCACACCACTTCTCCATCTGTTACTGGTAACTTTTGGAGATAGTGTCAAGTTTGAACTGGTTTACTCCTACTTAGGCAGTGCACCCTGAAGAGTTGCTGTATGTACATAGCATGTTTAATGCTGAACCTAACACTGGACAAAATGTTCTTTACCCAGAAGAGCTCCCCTTTCCTAGCTGCCCCCAGCTCCTGACAGACACATTGCCAGGGCACCCTGTCCCACAGTTGCTCAGTTAATCTGTGGATGAAGTTGGTTGTGTGGATGTGTTGGTTAAGTCCTTCCAGAAGGAGCTGTGTTTCTTCAACTCTTACAGGCTGACCTGTGTAATCAACTTCATCAACAGGTCTCTTATAACTCTGAATACACAAAATGCAGATCTTATTTGAGTTCAGAATCTGTAAGCTACTTGTAAAGTTTATTGGGACTAAATCTTAAGCCACCTAAAGCAAAACTGGACTTTATGCTATTTGACCTCTTTGTTATTTGTAGAAATGCTAGAGGCTGGCCAGATGGGGTCCACAGAAGTGAGTAGTTTCTGTGTGCCTGAGCTGAAGTGGCTGATGGAAATGGGGAGGAGCCAGCTTCATCCTAGCTGTGTTGTGCACCCATCAGAGCTCCTGTAGCCTTCTGTTCCATGCAGCTCCTCCTGCGTAGGATTTGGAATTGTTGCACCTCTCCCCAAATGCTGTGGGAACTTCCACAAGCCTCATGTTCAGGGGCCTTTTTTCGTGGCTGAACAAAATATGGAAGGGATATCACTTGTGAAGGCCTTTGCCTTTGGGTCCTATTTCATAAAAAAATAGGAGGGGATCCATTCTTTACATGAATGCTGTTATCTAAGGCTTCCTGGAACACAAGAAATTTGCAGTCCTGAAGCTGAGATGAGGGAAAGGAGCATATGAGCTGTGATCATTTGTATTTATAGACAGACATTTCATCACTGGTACTGGAGCCTTAAGTTCTCCTTCAAGGCATACTCAACCTCAAGGTGAGAACAAGAGGTCCCATTAGAATTAATGCCTCAAGCCCAGCTATGAGTATAGAATCAGAGCCTGAAATAAGAGTTTGGATCTAAGTTTGACATGTAAATTTATTTTTCACTAGCTTTAAAATCTGCCTATGTATTGATACAGTGACTTTCAATATGGGATCCTTGGACAACCTTTCTAGAGTCTGTGAAAGAAATAAAGACCTTATCTCCTGCACAATATATACACCTTATTTATATGCTGTACATCAATCTGCAAGTGTCACAGCTTCAGTGAATGCTTAGAGGTCTTATTGATCAATAAAGCATGAAAGCAACAAAAAATTAGTTCACTTAATAAAAAAAATGCTAGTTTACAAGGAAAAAATTATAAACTTAAAGATATTCTTTAGGGAAATCATTCCTGCTCCATAAGTAAGGCAGATGTGTAATGCTTTCAGGAGAGATTTAGAAGAGTATCTAATGGTCAAGTATTGTTTACTCTGTGTCCATGTGTTTTACAGTGCACTGAAATACATACTTACAGTTTTATCATGCTTTTTGCTTCCTTTTGCCTGATGCACAGAGATGAACTAGCAAAGCAGACCTTATCTAGCTGCATTAGTCACACAGTAAGGTAATCAGGTAGTTAGAAATGTCATCATAAACCTGCCTCAGTAGAGCAACTTTATTTTTTTCCCAGCAACTTTACTTTTTCCCAACTTTTACTTTTTGCCCCTGTTTGAATAAAACCTGTAGTCAAGAGAAGAAGGGTGATTAACAAGGGTATATTATGTTATTACTGCCTGGTTCAGATTACTAAAATTATGATGATAGTAGTAATATAATAAAAGAAAAATAATGAGTCTGAAGTAAACAAACCCAGCCCATCCACTGCTGCCTCCCTTCCCCTAAAATAACCAGCCAGGGTCTAGTCCTTTGAGAGAGGTTGCCACTCCAGGCAAAGGCAGACAAGAAAAGCAAGGTGATCTCACTTTTCACTTGCTGAGCTCTCCCTGCCTTTGCCTCCAGGCACAAAGCACTCCTTCCCCCAGCCAGCACTGCCCTGGTGACCCAGCCAGTGTCCCCAGCTCTGTGGCTGGAGGGACAGAGGTGGCACCAGTGTGGGGGCTCAGCCAGTGACTGTGGGAGGCACAACAAGGTGCTGCTGCCCAGGGACAGGCTGAAGTTTGAAGCCTATGCACAGACCCTGCCTGTTTTTAATGAATGAGGCCAGGCTTTATATTTGTGTTCAGCCAGTAATTAGCCAAAGACTGGGTTATGAAATCTTCCCTGGCAAAATTGTCAAGGCCTACTCTGATGTCTGGGAAGGTTTTAAAGACAAGATTAATGAGCTAAGTGTGCTATAAGATCACAAAGAAGCTAAAAATTTAGGGCAGGTACTGGTTAATTACTCTCAGTGGAATATGGTGTGGATGACAATGATAATGGCAGTCTGAATGGGCTGACAAATCTTGCTACTAGGCAGAGAAAATTATGATAAATGTCTCTTAAAGACTTCAGTTTAAGCTCTTGCCGATTTCTCATCTGAAGTGCATTCTCAAGAGGTCCAAGAATTCAGACTGTTCTTGCCCAGTTACTCTATGTTGAACTTGTTCTGTGTTTTTAATTTCATATTTGAACATTTTTTGTCTTTCTGTGGTTTCTTTTGATGATGGAACTACTGTGAAGTACAGCAGTTCCTTTGTAGTGAAGAATATTTAAGCACAAAATGTGTGAAATTTCTCGTTCTATTTGTTGCAAGTACGAGTTCATGTGAATAAATTTTGTGACATTTTTGTATTTTGATTTGAGGAGGTTTAGATTTCAATAGTGAAGGGTTGTTAAGATGATTTTGTTCAGGGAAGTGTGTGCTGCAGCCTGAGCAGGGAACAAGCACACATGCCAGGGAGCTCAGCATCACAGCCAGCACTGGGACTGCTTTGCAAGCCCCCAAGAGCCAGCCAAACCAGAATGCAGAGGTCCTCACCCAAACCCCCACTATTGGCTGCCCTAGGTAGGGATGTTACAGCATCCTCCTCCACTCAGTGAACATTTTAGTCAACATACACTTTCCTGGAAAATATTGATTACTGTGTGTTACAGAATTTTTTATTAAGCTTATCTAGGTCTCACAGATACTGTGGGTGTGATAAAAGACCTGAGCTTTGAAATTGGATATGACTGCACCAAGGAAAAGATGGATGTATCCTAAGAGGATTGTGACTTACAGGGATGAAGTTATCCTTGTTATATCCTATTCTTTACATGACTAGAGCTGCAAAGCAGAGGATAACATTTTTTTAAAATGTTGAAGTGACTTGAGACTCCACATTTGATTCTCACAAGTGACTTTAGCTACTCTTGTCCTTATATGCTTCAGCCTTCCAACTATGATGAAATTTAAAAGGAGTAAGCAGTGGAAATAAAGCTCTGATAAAAGCCACCACCTCAGCTAAAGCTGCTCTTATCCTTTTCAAGTCCTGGCAGTACTAATGCCAACCTAAGTGTGCTAGATGTGGTAAAACAGGGAGCTGATTTCACACCTTCTCAGGGCAGTGTGACAATCATCCCTTTATACTTTGTGTTATGGAGTCAACCAGGTTCTGCTCTCTTCTGTCTATGCTGCAGGCCAGGTGCAGACTTGGATTTCACTGCTATGAAGCTCTTATTATTCAGATAAACCCATCATTTGAAATGTTTATAAAAGCATTACAGCCACTCCTTTAATTGTAGTGGGAGAAAGAGACATTGAAGAAGCCAGGAGGATGAGAGGGTTGCTGTTCCTTAGGGCCTGGTAGCTTTACTGAGCATTCCTGGGGCCACCCCAGGGCCCCTCTTCAGCAGCCACCACCCGCCAGAGCAGGGCTGCAGTCACTGTTTGTACTAAATGGCTCAGCAAACAAGGCCATTTGTATGATAAACATTATTAATTTCAAATGCTATTATCTTAGTCCCTCTCCTTCTAATCTCCTTCAGATCCTCCTGGAGAAAGATCTAGCACATTTGCTATTACCTCATGCTGTTGTTTTCTAAAGCTCCTGCTTTCCCTGGGAAGATCCCTGCTTTATCATCCCTGAGACAGCGACCATTCCATTTCCCTTACCCTCTGGTCCTCTACATAATGTAATTTAAACTACACTGGCATTCCCAAAAGAGTGAAGCTTGAGCTTTTACTGAGATTTTAATTCAAAGCAAACACAGAGCTAAGCCATGAGCTGATGTTAAGTATGGTATAAAATGCAAAAATGTCATTTCTTTGCCTCTCCTTCCATTTAAAAGCATCAAAACGCTTTTATTTCAGCAATAAATGCCATTTTAAGAATTATTAAGATTTTATAGGTTATGTTTGGCAAAGAGGATTAATTATTCTTCCTGCTTAGTTTCTATTCAGGCGATCAAATGACATTAAGCTAGTTTGCTCTTCACTGTTTCATTTAAAAGGAAAAAGAGGGATTTCTGTTTTTCTCATACAATGCCTAGATGATTCACGTTAATACAATTTGAAGCAATGTGAAAATAAGGCATTTCAGTAGGGATTTTTGTTCCATTAAAACCTGGTTTCTGTTTCCTTAATACATTGTTCTTACACACCAACCTTTTTTGGTTGGTGTGTAAGAACAATGTATTAAGGAAACAGAAACCTTACGGGTACCTTACTGATACCTTACTGGTATCTCCCAGTACATTCATTTAACAAATAGGGTATTTCAAAAGGAGTTCTAGTTCTAGAGTAGGTTCCAGCTGATGGTCTGGATGCTTTCAGAATGTTTGCTGACACTGGAACTCCAGCTGGCAACGAGGCCAAAGTCAAAGGGAATTCCAGCTCTCTTTCTGCTCATGAGTGTGGTCCAGGCTGAGGGGCCTTAGAAAGGCAACACATGGAAATGTATTTTTATTTTGTTGTTATGGTTGTTGGGAGGGCTTGAAGGGAAGGGAAAGAAAAATAAAGAGGCTGTAAGTTCTTTCTGCAGAGACAGGAGAACCTGATTTCATGCAAATTTCACGCTCTGTCAGTGAGAGCTTGTGACCTTTACTCTACAGACTGTATTTTTTGAAATGTTTGCTGAGAAGGTTCCATGCAGAAGGGCATCCAGTAATCTGCTTAGTTAATCTGCTCCAAGGACCTGTTAGATCTGTAAAATGGATTCTCTTGTGGTTTCTTTGCCTTCCTGCTCACGGGTAGTCACAAGGGCAGCAGTGCAGTCCATTCTGGTGTCCTAGATGAAAAATGCAAAACCACATCAAAACAGAAACCTGTAAAACCATATCAAAAGAGAAAACAAACTGGTCAAGAAATCATGCAAAGAAAACAGAAATATTGAAAGTTGTAGAAAAATCTGTAGCACTTATACCTCTTTCCCTCTTGGGGATCATTGCAGAAAACTCTGTGCAACACCTGACCCCTTGTGTGGGCAGCCAGAGGGTGCAGAGGGGAGGCCTCCTGAGCTCAAAGGGCTGCCCTTGTCTGGTCCCACTTCCTGAAGCCAAGGGCTGCTGCACCACACCTGCCAAGGCTCACCATGCCAGGAACTCCCTTCCCAGGATGGGTGCCTCAAAGAGAGACAGTTCTGGGGCTTCCCATGCTGTAGAGAAACATAACCCGGGGCTCTTCTGTGCTCTGGGGTGTTTTCTTCTTGTCTAAACAAATGTCATTCAGGATTAAAGAATGGTTTGGTCTCTCAGTATAGGAAAACAGGACAGAAAAAGGTTATTTTGGCCCATCCAGCTCATTTGTGCTTGTGAAATTTAGTCCCTTTAAAAGGTTCTGGTAGTTTAATCTGCTCCTTACCCCACTGATCTTCCAAATAGAAAAATGCTAACAATATATCTTACTTGAGCCTTTCAAGTCATCCTTGTGAAACACTTTCATTTGCAGTGTAATGAGAACTATCAGGTATTATTGTTAAGGGCTGCTTCAGTCCTAGCTGGATACCAATTCACCTCTGGAGCTTGAAGAATAGTGTATTTCACTCCATATCATTTGCTCATATACGAAGAACAGACTTTGAAATAGTCTTTTTTTCATCTCCTTTTTTGTTTAGTTGGAAGGATTGACACTAGAAAAGCTCATTTCATGAAATAAGTAGTTCTTGAAGTGATGGGTAACAAAGGGATATGCTTTAAAGTGAACAGCAACACAATTCTGTAGTTATCCAGCCTGTGACATTAGGTCTATTCACAAAGTGCTGGAAAAGCTGGAGTCAAACTCCCATGCAATCTCTCAGAGGCAGGCTGTGCTCACTCCAGCATACCTGCCAAACACATTTGAGGCATTCAGCAAAGAAAATACATATCACTTCATCTTTTCTTCTCAGTTTCTGTCCCTTTAATTCAGTGAAATTATTTTTATCATGTACACTGGTCAGAATGCCCTGATGGCTGTATGGAGGGCAACAATGTTTCATCTCTTCTGTGTCTCAGGAAACTGTCTCAGAAATACAGAAAGATTTTTTTTTTCCAAGAGGAGGCTTTCTGGGGTCAACCAGGATAGCTCACAAGGCAGCTGATTTTGGCCTTAATATTAATTATTATACTAATTCAAGTGAGAAAGTTGTCAAGCTCTCCTAATTACAATTACTTTGTCCTTTTGTTTTGGTTGGTTGCTTTTTTTTTGTTCAATGTTTGAACAATAAGTCACATCTCTTGCATCTTTTATGCTTAACTCCTAGCTTTGCAAGCAAACGTCTTCGCTCACCCAAAGAACAACTGTAGCATCACAAGTCAACATTGCTGCCCTGTAATCCTCCTCTAGCTAACACTGCCACAAAACACAAGTGATGAGAGCCAGGCTGGCAAAGACATCATGGTGAAAAGGGGACAAAAACTAAGGCTGCCCTTCCCTGGCAGAATCCCAGCTGGAATGCAGCACTACAAACACCATCTGCTTTCTCCTGCAAATAAGCCCTTACAGGGTGCAGTGGGCCTGCCTGCTGGAGGAGGAGGAAAATTCTGCCCCTTTTTATCACAACCACTGTGGATTTGGACTCAGCCTTTGCTTGTAAGTCCAAATTGTTATTAACTCTACACCATGTGACTGAGTCTAGAACTCGAGCCTGGTTAGCACCCTCTCTATTTGTGACCATTCAATGACATCATAGAATCAGTAAATTGGAAAATACCTCTAAGGTCACCAAGTCCATCTGTTAACCAGACACCACTCTGTATCCCCAGATTTTGGGGGTTTTTTTGCAAGCTTTTAAAATTTATTTTTAAACTAATAGTCTCATCTATTTACTTAACATTTTAAAAAACTTGAACAAGTAAACCACAATCAAACAAAAAACCCAAACCAACAGAACACCAAACACTCCTCCCTCAAAAAAAAATCCCAAAACCAACCAAACAGAAGCCCTTCCCCTTTCCCCTTCCAAAAAACCCAAACAGATAGCACCACCTCAAAAACCAAGAACTCCCTCCAAAGTTTTATAGAAAGGGTTTTGGAAATACAAGAAACTGTCCCACTACTATGGTTAGTGTATAACTAACCAGCTTCTCTCAGCTCCTCAAACTTTTGAAAATTTCATTACAGTAATGAAATCTTCTGAATCTTAGAATTATGTCTGCAATGACCACTGGTTCTTGGAAGCTTCCTGTATTCATGTTTGTAAGAGCAAATACATTCAGAGGTTAAAGCAAGTTTGCATGTTACTTTGGGAAGCATGTCTATGAGCACTGCTAGTGTCTCCCCTTCTGTTGAGTAAAGCTGAGCAGCTCACTGCAAGAGCTGCTCAGGTAAAAACAAAGTTGTCAGTGTTACTGGTGCACTCCTTCTTGAAATTCATTTAAGTAGTTAATGAAATGGAACCTGTGACATTTCAGTTAAGTATCTGAAACTGCTCGAGCAGTAGCTGCTTTGTCTTTGATGCTCACGTTTAAGGCTTCACTGTCCTGGGTCCTGCCATGCTCGGGCTCTGTCCTGGAGAGACATTAAATGTCCCTTTCTGTTTTATGGCTAGAGAATTTCTCTTTTGCCTATCATTGAAATAACTGGGTATTTTGGTTAAGAAATCATATATTTTGTCTTCTTATCCACTCATGCTCCCTCTCCTATTTTTTCCAATTATATATTGAAGAAACATTTTTCTAAGTAATTTAGTCAGTGAATGGTAATTCTCAAGCCTTTCTCTGATTTCCAAAAATCATATAAAGTGCTGTCACTTATGTAGGAAATGAATACATATCTCTCCTGCCTTGTATTCTTCCCAGCCTGAGAACAGGCTCTGCTCTTTTGTCCCTTCTAATCTCAGGCTATCAGGAAAGCTTCTATTACTTCAAGGCTGATATGATTTGAAGTATCTTGGTTTAATCCCATTTCCCTAAAGACTTAAGGGATTTTTCTTCTTGAATCTGAAAAATTATCATTCTTTGAAAATAATTTATCCTTGAAGCCCAGCTAAAAATTCTGCCCTGTTTCTCCTCTTTAAAGTTAATGGATAAAAAGTCTCATTTGACAAAAAAAAAAAATACTAAGCCCCAAATTGCTGTTTTGTTAAGTTCTAATTCAATTATTATGACTGCTATTAAAATTTGAGGAAGGGCAGAAGCTTTATCAATGTTTAAAAGAAAATCTCTATATCCAGACTACAATATTCTGGGTGATAGAGGCAGAGATTAAAAACAGGTGAGTAAAAAAACTTTTGATATCAGCAAAAATCCAAAGGTCAAATGGGTCACAAGTAATAGATAATCATAGATTATCATAAAACTATTATTGCTTACTGCTTCAGAATTATCTTGGATTACTGTTTCTCCTTCCTACTGTTGAATACTATATATTATTACCTAAAAGTTAATTGCCATCTCTATGGAAGTAATTCACCATATACCTACATTCATATTAAATTACCTTGCTCTTGTTCTCTAAATTCAGTCTCTTTTGTAAATCAAGTTCAACCTATTCCTTAAAGTGCTTTGCACCTGCTTTCTGTTATTATTTTTCTTGGCATATGGAAATCCTTTGAAAATTTCATGTATGCATTTAAATCAGGTTCTGTCATTCTTCAGGGTTCTATAATTTAACAGCATTTATTTTTTATCAGTGTTTTTAAATGTATTATGACATCTTATTCTTTGGTATAATTGCCTGTTTAATTCTATACAACATTTAAAAACCACTGCATGTTGTAAACTGTCCCATGAAGGCTTCTTTACGTGTTGCATCTCTCTCTCTGTTGGAGCTCACCTGTCCTAGATGTATTTCCCCTCTGAGGATCAACAGGACCCGCCCGATTTACCCAGGCTGTGCAGCACCATTACCGAGAGAAACCAAAGCGAGAGGCGCTTTCCTCTCGAGTCCTGCCGTGTGCTTTGCTCAGAGTCAATGAGAGCTGAACCAAGTCTGCACCCCTGCTTCAGACCACAAACTTTGATACCACGCTAAAAATAAGCGGCACAGGCAGGGCCCTTCCGCCCGCAGCAGAGCAGCATCTCCGGGTGTCTGCGGTGCAGGCACAGCCCCGGCCCCAGCGCTTCCTGCCGGTGCCCTGCTCACACCCCTGCTGCCCTTCACACTCATGACATCACTCATGTGTTACTGTTTCAACACAGGCACATTTTCCAAGCGGGACTTAGATGGATTTCAAAGTTACTGAGAGTAATATGTTGGGGGTAAAAAAAAAAAAAAAAAAAAATCCACCAGTTATGGAAACTGTGGAATTGTTTTAAAAGTTTATTTTTACTACTTGGCCTCTAATGATTAGGAGAAAGCACAGAATGTTCCCTCAGAAGACAGAGGACTGAGGTTTTTAAAAAGATAATTTCCTATTTTAAAATTACCAAAAATTTAGAAAGAAAGGTAAGACAAAACTTTCAATAAGAAGAAAGATTTATTTCGGCAGTACTCAATTTTCAGGGAAAAAGTTTTCTCTACATCTCTGTTGCACAGAGAGTGTAATAATAGAATTTTGATATTCCCTAGCGAAAATAGAATTATTAATTGTGTATCTGGTTTAGACAGTTTTAATTTTACATTATAAACTTCATCTGAAGGGTTTTTGTTTGATTTTTTTACATGCCCGATAAGCACCAAAATATTTGGTCACATACGAAAATATTTTTTAAAAAAGAATGAGATTGCTCATGCCTCCTGCTATTTCCCACGTTTTAAATGATTGTTCTCAATGTATGGTAACTGTATTGGTTCATCATTCTTGGGTTTTTTAATTCCTACATGATATTCTTTTAATGTTCTGAGGTAGTTCTCTTTGATCACTGTATACATCTCAATTATTTTGTGAGTGCATTTTGTTTATCAAGCAGGTCCTTACCATCAGCACAGTCCCCATTGTGGAAATGATTCTGTCTAAAAGGAGCCTTCAAGGAAGCAGTCTGCACCTTGTTGGGTGTCATTTGCCTGATATTTAAGTCCTGCCAGGAAATGCTGCTTCCACTTCTCATGGTAGATGGCATCTGTTACAGACTTTTTTGTAGATCTACATTAGGAGCTACAACCAACTTCCGTAGTGTTTGGGGGATTTGGTTTTGTGATAGTGGATTTTCAGACTGTGGTCTGAAAGAGTTATCTTCTGACAAACCTGCAGTTTTTTGAGTGTGGTGGTGTTTTTGAGAATAAGGAAATTGCATTTTCTGTACATTTTTAGGTTCATCAAAACACTGCTAAGAGCACCTCCAGCTGGTGCTGGCGGTCAAGCACAGGGCACGGCATGGCAGCAGCCCCAGATCCACCCCGCCAGCTTCTCACCAACTCATGGAGCCCCTGTTGCCACAACATTGTCTCATTCTCCATATTCAGGCATGGAAACTTAATTTCAGTCTTCTCTTGAGCAAAGAAGGCATCAGATATCCTATTTCCATTCAGTCAGATGCAGCTGGTGGCTCAGCCCCTTTGGGAATGTTTCTTTCACTAGCTCCATTAGGCTCCTTTCCTTGTGGCTCACTTTGTCCCCACCAGTCTTTCCAAGTATAAGCTGTAAGCTTCCAAGCACAGTAAGTGCTTTACAGTCACATAGACTTCTATCCCCCAAAAGTTCCTGGGTTTCCCAGGCACCTGCTGTAATTCAATCTGTCTTGGTGGCAACCACAACTGTCGTGAACAAAATGTTATTTGGCAGGCAAGGGCAAACAGGTGTCCTGTAGCATGAGGACACACGTGTTCCCGCTCTCTCGTAGCCCTCTGTGCTGGAATAAATCAGTGCTCCATGGAGCAGAAGGCTGGAATCAGAGCAGTGCTGTGGAACAGCAAGGCACAGGCACCTAGCATTAGCAAGGCTAGACGGTAAATTAGGGAAATAACAACAAGGAGCAATAATATCACTTCTGTAGCTCTGACTGGGAAAGAAGGTTGCGTGTCCTCACCTCGAGTGATGGAAAAGCCACAGGGAATGTGAACAAAGCAGCAGTCATGTGTGGTGGGGCAGCACTGCGTGAGAAAGAACTGAATCCTCTACTTCATTACAAGGCAATGAACCTCTTTCAGTTCACACTGAGATTTTGGCTCTGGTTGCTCTATTGGCAACTGAGTTGTGCACAAGCTACAGGCAGCTTCAGGGAAATAGCAGGAAGGCCCCCAAATGTATGAATTAGAGTTATCCAGATGGGGCATTACACAGGCTGCATAAGCATCTGATGATCAAGGCAGGACATAATGATTCATATCTTGGAGCTATTCCTGGAATCACCGTGGGAAAGCTCAATAGCATGGTCCTGTGACCCTCATGGCTCTGAAAAGGTGTTAAAACAAAGATCAGGAAATTTCATGGAAGAGAAAAAACCTCAAGCTGCTTTTGCTGGAAAGCACCTGTGAAAACAGGCAGGACTTTAAAGCAAGATTTGTCCCTGCTAATACTACTATTTTGTCAACATCTTAAAAGGGATATTTAGAACCCTGGCCTTAAAACATGGCACGTGTGTCAGCAACAGCCAATTCTGAGATTTCAGGAACAAGACTATCCCTGTGCTACCTTGCTATACAGGATACTAAGTCATAGGAAAATTCTGGTGCTGAGTGGAAATATGTGTTTACAAAACAAACTGCCATGGGGATGTGCAATGAACATAGTTGTGAAAAAGTTAAAACAAGGCAAAGATGAACACCTTACTTATAGGTGATATTCACAATCTCCAAAAACGGGAAGTGAGGGGGAAAAAAGTTGCCGAGGAAGATTTAACTCCTGTAATCATAGGGTCACTCCCTTGAAATTGTAGACCCTGGATGTGGTCCCATGATGGATTGGCTGTACAAACACAGCCCAAAAGGAATAATGTGCATGTGTAGAAAGGAACTCTAAAGTCTCTCCTCCAAAATTTAGCAGAGATGGTCAATTACTGGCAGATTTTTTTTTTCTAAGAGACCTACTTTATTTGTAGCAAAATTGATTTCACTATAAAACAATACTGCCATTTAGTGCTCCATGCTAGACAAAATTCATTCCACTGTAACCTGCTCTATAACTGTTGCAAAATAGATGTTTCTACAGGTATGGAATAACTGTGTGGTTAATAGTTTCTGAAAAGTAAAGGAATTAATAATTAGCAAGGTAACACTGCTATAAAATTGCCCCCAGTTGGGGTATCTTCAGCAGAAGCAGCTCTGAGGGAGTGATGCAGTGACAGTGTCACCAACTCCAGTGCTGGAACTCCTCTCTAGCAGCAGGCAGGGATGCAGTTGTCCCACTGATCTGGCCAATGAGACTGCTTTGGAATGATGTTCTGTGGAGAAAGGAAGGGGTGCATGGACAGCTGCTGCTGACAGCCCAGGCACTCAAGGACTGCCTGTAGCCAGATGGCACTTGTGTCTCAAACCCATTTCACAGGTTGCTGGTGCATGTGCTTAAGTCAAGGCTGGTGCTTCTTAGCAAAAGCCAGTATGTGATATCCTTTTTTATGTTTAGGAACCCACAATCATTGTCCAACTTTGCTGAAAATTAGACACCAAGTGAAGAATTTATGCCACCTCCAGTACCATTACTCAGCTTCTCTCTGGCTGTTTTCTCAGTGCTGGCACGTGAGCAGAACCTCCTGCAGGAGCAGTGCTGCTTGCTGTGCTTTGCAGGCTGGCCACAAACTTTTAACTGCTGGGCACCTGTGCTCTGTGGCATGGGGCCAGACAACTTGGGAGCAGGCACTGCTCTGTCCTGACAGATGGGGATTAACATCCCCAGGCTTAACATGCCCTGGCCCTGTACTCTATGTATCAAATATTTGGGACAAGATTCTCAGATGGGGCCATCTTAGCTTTAGTCCTTAGGGAGTTTCTGCTGTTCCCTTTAGGAGATTGTGCTGGCACTAATCTGGTCCCATACCAGTTTTCTAAAAAATTTATTTTTTCAGAGAAGCCTGACTGCCTTGCAGTCTGTAACACAAGGCAGTAGGGCAGCACAGTGGACAGGGAGCTCTTACAAATATCTTGGGGCCCAGGTGCAGAAATCCTCCAGTTGGTGGGAGAGGAACTTCTTGGAGGTCACAGCTCCAGGGGTGCTCAGAGCATACCCCTGTTTGCTGATCCCAGCTCTGAAGTGGGGAATTAGGACAAGTCACCCAGCCGGGCCATTATGAGCCAGAGGTACAGCTTTTGCAGAGAAAGGTTCAATAGCTGGACACACATTCATATTTGTTTACTACTTTGGTGTAGTCTTCTGTCAGAACAAGATCAGATGTGCTAAGACTCGTCAAGACTGCAGAAACATGTGCAAGATTTATTAATTGATAAAAATTAATACAGTCAGGAGTAGGACTAATTGAAACTAAGGTGAATCTGCTCATCTTCTAGAGTATAGTGCAAAGCATAAATGATAGTGCTAAAACCAGTGCACATCAGATATTAGCTAATCATATGGCACTTGTTATGATTCTAAAATATTCTTGGTGGATGAACTCTACTTGTTTTAGAGAAAGATTCTTTTAAAAAATGTTGGTTTTAGCTCTGCTACTTTTCTGACATAACATTTGCAGTCATCTTTTGATCTTTTGCCATCAAGAAACATATGGCTTAAAATATGGCTCTTATGGACCTTGGGAATCCTGCTGCTGACCACTAGTAGTAGCACATCTGGATTTTAGTACAGTAAACATTAGCAATGGACTGGTAACTGCTAAACCTGGCACATTCTAACTATGAAGGTCACAGAGTAGAAATGAAATTGTTTTCTTTTGAAAGAATCTGGATACTGGATATTTTCTCAAGATGTCAGCAGCTTACAAATGTTTCATGAGAACTGAGCTATATAATACACTGTGTGTCATCTTAGAAAGTTCATAGAGAGCCACTATTGAGTTCCTGTATAGATCATGGCATTCAGAAGCTGCTCAATTTTTAGGTACATAATAGATGGATAATGCTGCTCTGGATACCAAAAAGCGCCTGAGTTTCCTGCAAAATGCACTCTGAAATCCAGACTTCCATTTTCCATTCTGGCTGGTCTTCCCCCCCAGGCCCAGGGTGTACCTTTTGCTTCTGCTATACACCTGAATGCAAGGTTATTGTGGTTTCATAGCATTTCTGCTCATTCAGCTTACTCTTTATAATATTTCTGTTCCAGCAGGAAACAACAAAAACATCACTCTAGTAGTCTGTTCTTACAAGACTTGTAGCACAGTTTATCACTTTAACAGCTCATGAGCAAAACCAATATTTTTTTACAATGTTTGTGTCTGTAGTATGAGATTCTAGGTCTTAGGATGGAATTACAGCTAATGAAATTCTAATACTTCTAACCTACTGATAGGTTACTATCAGTACCGTGTGTAATTATCAAAATCCAAAAGAGTTAAAGATTTAAATGTCTGCAGGAATTTGGAGAAATGTTAGTTATCACTTCTTTTTTTCTCTTGGCTAGAGAGGAGAGAGACACATTTCTTTTGACCTAGCTCCTCAATCACTTGAAAGTCACCAGAAAAAGCAAAAGGTTATTATTGCCTTCCCTGCATATGCTTAAAGTTTGATAGGATTGCACCCATTCCTTTACACTGCAAAGACAGAAATAAAATTAATGTCCACCTTTGAAAACATCAAAAACCAAATTATAATTCTGTTAATACCTCAGAAGAAAGAAAGAAATATTCCTTCACAAACTGCAAACTTTGAAATTTTGACCCCAACCCTAGCAGTTTCTCAAGATGCAAGAATAACACAGGATTTTTTTTTTGAGAGAGAAATTTTGATTATCCTTGACTGCAAGTCTACATTATGTTCTTATTTTGACATAAATGGGTATTGCAGGAGTTCTTTTATGAAATAATACAGCATTTCTCTCAAGAAATGAGATGAAAATCTGGGCCAGTCTGTCAAAATAACAGTTATTTGAGCACTCAGCATGTCATAGTTATAACTTGATTTCTCAGTCAGAGCAGCTACTACAGTTATGTTCAGAGTAGTGAAAAATATTTTTGCGTCTCGCAAGCTGGCTCAACAAATTATTGCTAAATGCAAACTCTGCTGTCCTTTGATCAAAATAAGTGAAAATGGTCTGTGGCCCAAAGTGATCCATCCAGATTTCCTCCCTGCCTTTGTTCCAGTCCTTTCTGGTGAGCTTTGGCACATCCCAGAGCCGCGCTGCCCTCTGCACCATGGTTTCCAGCTGGGTTGGCTGCTCTGCCCCATGGCTGGCAGCAGTCCTTTGCCACAGCCTCCCAGCCGTGGGCAGCTGCAGTGAGGTGCTGGTGATGCCTCTGATGGGCCCAGGTGGGAGACATGGCAGCAAACAGCCATGCCCTCAGTGTTAGGGGTTCAGCAGAACAGTGGGGGAATGGAGCACCATCACCATTTGCTTTTATCCCAGTATCTTGATAGATGATGTATGCATGGGAGGGTTCCCTGGCCTGAATACAGGTTGGAAGGGAAGAGTGGAAACCCATTGGGGCTGGTACTTTCTGCACTCCAGCCTGCTGTTCTAACCAGAAATGCAAATACTCTCAGTGCTGTGTGTTCTGATGCTTTCTGCTGTGGAGGTCACCCCAGATGCACTTCACAATCATGTTTGGAGGTCATTCAGCATTTCATAGGTATTCTAGAAACAGCTTTTTTCCAGCATAAATAAAACAAAACTACCACCCACGTGTGTTACACTGCACAAAGGTTCACCAGTACCCTCCCAGTTTGACACAGTCAAGCCCAGCAGGTGCCATGGGCCACAGTGTCCAAGCTGCAGCCCCAGAACCCCTCTGGAGTCACACACCAGTCACGTAGCCCAGTGTTGTGACCATAACACGTGACTTGGTGGAAGGCTCTCCTCTCCTAGGAGCAATACAGTCTCCTGTGCAATTCAGAGCAGAGAAGCCCTGGCAGACGATGAGGCTGGAGGGGCTTCCAAAGCAGGTCTGGGCAGTGCCACCTCTCAGGGGTATTGGTTCCCCAGGACACCACTGTCACAGCTCACCTGCAAGCAGCCCTCACAACCCCTCTTCTTCCCTTCCCTTTTCCAGCACATGGTGTGTTGCATGACAATGTGATTTTGGAAATTGGTCTATGATCAGAAAATTTGGTCTCTCCTGCCTATGTTTGAGAAGTTATGGT
Organism: Peucedramus taeniatus; assembly: GCA_013400575.1. Taxonomy (NCBI): domain Eukaryota; kingdom Metazoa; phylum Chordata; class Aves; order Passeriformes; family Fringillidae; genus Peucedramus; species Peucedramus taeniatus. Next base: position 39,039 of record WBNO01011378.1, read on the forward strand.
TTTGTTGGAGAAGGAATTTAATTATTTGCTGCCGTGCTGAAGGTTAATGTTTTGCTGGTTCAGACTTGCTCCCTAAGAGGAGATTTTGATGCAAGTTAGCTTTAGGAAACTAAAAATTACTGTACTTTTTACACTACTATTAAATGTTTGAGGCTTACTTAGCACTGAAGAACGGTTGTTATTAGCACAATTCTGGATATGATGTAAATAATGGCTATGGGAATTGGTTTCAAACTGATGCTTGAAATTGTTGTTTGAAAACTTATTATATTACTAAAGTACAATTTTATTAATTTCTACAGTCTGGGTATTAATCCTATCAGCCTGATCAATTAAGCAAAATAGTTCCAAATTAAGAAAATTTAGATCTTAATCTCTACTAATTATGGTTTTTCTCTTTCTTTCAAGGATATAAAATTTTATTAAATCTCACAAAATATTGAAACATTGATGTTCAAATGAAAAAAGTTAAGAAATGAACTCACTGAATTTCCAAAAGCCATGTTTTTTCATCCTTTCTTTTCTAGGGCATGTTTATCACAAACAGGTTATTTAGATAGATACTTAATAAAGCATGAGATATTTGGTATGCAATTAAAATAGGGTTATAGGAACCTTAATACTGTCATTTTGTTAATTTCTTTGGTATTTAGATTTAATTTAATGTTATGGGTTTTTTCATTTAATTAGAAAAGCCAAAGTTTTGCAAGGAAGTAATTCCTGAATGTGTGAGTATGCATGTGTGTTTCAGGCTGCCAAGTGTCCTTGAAATGTTCCTAAACAATTTTGCTAATCCAATGAGTTCTGCACTGTATCTGCCTAATTGGAACAAGGTCTCTCTAGGAAAAAAAAAAAAAGTTGATTCCAGACCTGCTAATCAGAGTTTATTTCCTCTAAAAGATTTCTTCAGATCTTCCTTTAAGAAAAACATGTTTTGTGTGATGCTGCTGAGAGGCTGAGTATGTTGACATGCTTATGTGAAAACTAGGAGAGCTGGTGAGAAGGTCTCTCTTGTGTGACAGCTGAAATCCAGCAGTTATGAGTTTGTTTTAAAGGATGGTTTTGGTCCATGTATAATATTTTGTGTCAGACCCCACATCTCAAGCAGTAATTTATCAGTTACACCTACATGGACAAATGCTGAAGTAGTCACACTCTTTGGAGGGTGGGTGTCACTACCATGCTTCAGGACTAAAGGATGGAAAGTGAAAATGGTAGATCTGCTTTTTAGGCCAAGTGTTTGCAGATTGAACAGCCATGGCCAAAGTGTTAATTAATGACATGGAATTGAAAGAAGGACAAGAAGGGACAAATGTTAACAGAACAGACCTTTGGCTTGTTGTGGGGGTGGCATCTGCAGCATGGAGCTGTGGGCTAGAAATGGACATGAGAGCATAGAGAAGTTTTTCTCTATTCTCATCTTAACACTTTCTAGTGTCAAAAATCTGCGTATTTTAAAATATGGCTCTAATTCATATTTTCATTAATTACGAGGGAAGAAAGGATTTTGAAAATTAACATTGGAAAAAAGTACCAGTGGGTAGAACAGCTGTCATGATCCTTTCCTCCAAACAGTCTGCTTTTAATGGCACTCAGGACACAGCAGAGCTTCTTTCTGTGACACATCTGGCTGCCACATGAAGCATGTTGCACTTTTCTGTGTATACTGGGAGGCCAGTTGAAATTCCCAGGATCACACTATAAATCTCAAAAATATTTTTTCAATTACAGGTTAAGCTAATTAATACAATACTGTCCCGTGTATATTTATTGGCTCTTGAGACATAGAAGATAGATATCTATAAACCTGGAGCAATGTATACTATTAGTTAAAAAGCAAATTCTACTTCCTGTTTTTCCTGCCCAGGAGATCCAAGTCTATTTTCTTATCTGGAAATGAGGTGCCTCAAAAGACAAAGCAGAATAGACTGAAAGGTCTGAATGTTCAAAAATTTTGTTTATATCTTCAAAATCTGTTTTGCACTGTATCTTTCTGGTTTTTATATATATATATATAGATAGGAGGAAATATTTTACTTCATTTTATTTTGACCATTTTTATTATTTCTAAAATGCAGCTAAGGACAAAAGTGGCCTTGTGATCCTTAGCTGATAAAGAAAAAGCTGCTGCTGAGTATGTAAAATTGGCATTCAGAATTCAAGCTTCACTTGATTATTTTTTTCCCCCTTTCAGGTGCATCTAGTATGTCTTAAATTGTGTCACTAGGGGTTTTTATAAAGCTGAAGATAATTAGGGGGCACATAAACTTGTGATATTGGTGTAAACCTCAGAAACCTGAAGGGTAGCAAATGGCTCATCAGCTGCATTGTCAGGAAGGGCAATTTTCAAAGGACTGTGGATCAATTTAAGACATGGATGGGTAAGATTTTTTGCAAGATAAAAAATAGGGTTTAGAAGCAAACACACTGGAAGACCTAACCTGAATAGAAATGTTTTCACTGCTGAAGGGTTGACTGCACTTGTTTTTGGTCTCAGGTTGAAAGAGTCACCCAGAGTGTAAAAGGACATACACATAACCCACCAAAAAATGAAACCAAACAAACAATAACAACAACAAAAAACCAAGAAAAAAAAAAAACCAACAAAAAAACCAGACCCCCACAACAAAACCCTTGAAAGCAAAGTTGAGATAGAAAAGTAAATAGTCTAGGTTCACTATCCTAATTGAGTGAGGCACAAAGAAGAAATGCTGCAACTACAGGAGAAAAGAACTCATTCTGTTTTTCCTGGACAATATACCTTTAATATAAACTAAAACTATCTCAGCTCTTTATTGAGTATTTTCTAAAGTGCTTCACTGAAGCTATAACAAATTCTAATAAATTCTAATATGAGCTAAGGACTGCAGAGTCTACTGTAAAAAGTGCATATTTCTGTTACTAATTCCCTCCTCAGATCAGGTTGTTTAAAGCCCCAGGTCAGACAGGCTTTGAGCAACCTGATCCTCTTGAAAAATACCCCAGTGTGTGGCAGGGGGATTGGGGAAGATGTTTAAAGGTTTCTTCTAACTCTGACCATTCTGTGATTCTACTCCCAATACTGCCTTATTGATTCTGCTGGAGGTATTTGAGTTACTATTCTGTAAAAATGTGAAGACCTGGGTTGCAGACAGGTAGACATACAAGATCTCTTTAGCACTTTACCTTGCACAAGGTCAAATATTCATCAGTGCCAGAACAGAGCCTGTGACGGCTCCAAATTCCAGCTTTTCAAAGCCCTGGGAAATACTTTATTTCACACAACCACTGAAGGAATAAATCTGTATTGTGTGTGGACATAAACACAAAATAGGCTGAAATTGAGTTATAGATTTTATTTTTTTTTTAAGCAGTGTTCTCCTTAGCTGGTGGACAGGAGGACTTAAAAAAAAAAACCTCCATATCCCATCTGTCCCCTGCACCATAGGCATGGTGTTGGTTTCTGCTATGTTCTGTGCACACCCACTGTCCTCAGACAAGAAGAGGAACAGTTTTGTCAGTCAGTCTTTTCATAACTGGGTGCATTGGTCACAGTGTTGGTGGCAGACACAGGGGGGGTATGGATGAAGGATGTAAAAGGTCTACTCTTCCTTTCTTTCTCATTCTTGTTTTGTTTAATGTATACACATAGATTGTAAAATCTCTAGGTTCTGTATCTGGAAAAGCTTGTTCCTCATTTCAGTGGCTTTAGATGAAGCCTTGCAGGTTTGACTTGGTGACAGCCTTGTTGCACTGTTGGTGCAGTAGCAAGGAGCACTGGTCACTCCTCTGAGGGACACAGCTTTTCTTGGCAAAAAACCCTCTTGGCTGCATGTTCAGTAGGCAGAGCAAATCTCTCTGTTCCTAGGAATTAAACCTTATGACTGTGACTGTCTGAATATATAAAAGAAGACATTTGGCAATTTTACTGGAATCATAAACTATGTATATTACATTGATAACACTAATTGTTACTTGAGGGATTTATTAGCCAAAGTAGTTACTTTTCTAAAGTATCCAGGATTCAAAACTCACTGACAATTTCTTCTTGCACATAAACCTCAGGGGTTATGAAATCTTATTAATTGGGAAAGTGTAATACACAGTTAAGCCATGAACATAACGAAGATATTTCTAGTAATACACTCCTGGGATACAGATCTGTGCATTTCAACGAGCTGAAAACTTTCTCCAGCAATTTCTGTTCTGTGAGCAATTACTATTTAATTCATACCACAGAGCTTCCTCAATCAACAAATACAAGTGTGATGAGATCATGAAACAAACGAGTATATTAAAGATCAAGAGAAGATGGATAATTTTCAAATTACTCTGAATTTGAGAGAGACAGTGAGAAAGCTATTCCATATGTCAGGACTTAAGACATGCATCATTTTTCCAGCAGCTTAATGACTTAGCTAGCTAAGGTTTCAAACATTCGAGTGAACAGCCGTCAGTGTGCAGGTGGGATATTCTGCTGGGATATTTGTGCAGTACAAACTGTCATTCCCAGGTACAGCAATGCTGGCAGCCTTATCATCATTTAAATGCAGTCGTGGGCTCCTCTCCACTTGTGACCAGTGCAGTCTGTCATGGTCACAGGGAGACACTGCATGTCTTAGCAGGGCTGCTGCTGGCATCCTTCACACTGGGATTATTTTAGATTGACTGCAATGAATGTGTTATTTTCCATTTGCTAACACATGGGGACTTGTAACTCTGACAACTGAGAAAAATACACTCATTTATATGATGATTACTCTTGTTTTCTCTGATGGAATCTGAAAACACACTCTCTTATCTTTACCTCCTCTCCCGCACCTGCATGGTCCAAAAATTGGTGACAATTGCAGTACTAATTGTATGATGCTTTCTTTGGCAGCAAGGAAAACATTTCACCAGTATTTTCTATTACAGTGAATTCCAGATATGAAAGTAAAGCTAATCCATATTCTTTTAGCAACATAGAAAAAAGCAGAATTGTAGCAAAATACACTTTTTTTTTACTTTGATCAGAAAAATGATTTCACACCTGTTTCTGGCTTGAGTGGGTAGGTTAAATTATTGCAATTAAAACCCATTGGAAACTAAGTGCATGGTATAATAGTACAATACCTTGAGCTAACCTAGAGAGCTCAGTGTCAGCTGAAACAGCAACCAAGAGTCTTTATGTCCTAGTACTCAAGGTTCATTATTAACAATAATAAATGTCTGATAACAATTAAATTTTTATTGGAGCTGTCACAACAGAGAGGAAACAACTAATTTAAGAAATTAAGATTAAATTATAAAAAAGTGAATTGATATGTAAATCAGTGTTGCTTATTTAATTTCATATTTCAATCGTGTTTCATATTCATAAAAGCCACTTTATAGTGAAATAATTCATAATTTTTTTAAAAGGTCTTTGAATTATTTCCTTGGTTTATTTTGTTAGATGTGGATCTGGTGATTCCTGTATATGCCTCCATCCTCCTTAGGTTTGGCCTCAGGAAAAGGCAAAGTTCCCTGACCTGCAAGGAGAGAGTGACCATGGGCCAGTACTGGCTGGGGATGTGGGAGTCCACATACTACAAGAGACAGACAATAATTGCAAAACTGAGGATTTCCATCCCAGTAGCCCTACAATAGGTTGGTTCCTAGACTTTATTGTGCCTTTTTGAGGGAACAGTCTGAAATTAGTGTTCTTGCAAGATGGGCAGGGACACTTAACAGGGCGCACTGCAGTGATGCTACTGAATATTTGAGTTGAGTTGAGAGTGTCACTTTTGAGCTGCTAATCACTAAGTAGCTTGGACTAGGATTTCACTATAAAAGCTTTCCTTTCTACATTGTAGCATAACAATTATGATCACTATAGATTTTCAAGATAGTTCCTCTGATAACAAGAGATAAAAAAGGCTTAATGTGAGTCCCATGGTAGAGTTTGCTTTATTTTCCTTTGGTCCACGAGAGCTTTAATTTGCTGGCTCTTATCTGATGCTGAAAGATTCCTCTTTTCTGCAGACTCTGGGGATAGGGAAGGATGACAGTTCTGAGTGAGTCGCCTGCAGGCATCATTCCTCAGAAGTTCCTGTGGTGGCAGTTTTACCTGTTGTTTCAATGCCTAGCACCAGGAGTTAAAAGAAACCCATTCATCTTTGAAGGTGAAAGAAGTCTTGTCTCATGCTTCTTGCAGGTTTTTATTTTGCTTCTGTCTTCAATATGCAGAACAGAAGCCTCTGTGCAGGCTGGAGTCCCCTGGCACAATTTTGTGCCTGGCAAAGTTTTGCAGGCTTCCTGTTTGATGACTTCCACTGTAAAATCATTAGTCTCTGCAGCCCTCAGGATGGCTGCTCTGTCATGCTGGCAGGATTGTCTTCTGCTGTGGTCTCCATGGGCTTCACTAGTTCTGCTGATTGTCAGACACTTTTAAGATTTGCCCTTGGTGCTTTGTTGAGAGGCACGTGCACATCAGCTGAATCAGCTTGAAGTCATTAAGGCAGAGAGAGAACACATCCGTGATCCTTCCCCAGTAAGTCTCCAGCCCCCAGCAGCCAGCATCTCCTTTTGACTTGTGTTGAACTTCTTGAGTTACTTACATTAGTCTCTGATCCCAGATTTTTTGGCCTGTGAAAAGTTAATTTTGTTTGGGAAAGTAAAAGAAAAATATTGCTTTGTTCTGCCCCTTTTTTGCCCATGAGTGGTCAGCCCTTTGTGTGCAAGGCTTCCCAGGGAAGGTACAGCTCTGGCTGTTCTCAAAAGGCTTTAGGGGCCTTTACTGGTCAGAAGAAAACTTGCTCAGTGTACCTTCCCCAGTTTCTCATCTCACATCATGGAAGAGTTCTTAGCTATCTCCTGTGACATTAGTCACATTTCTTCTTTCTTAGCCTCTGTAGGGCTTTCTTTTCATTAAAAATTTTGTTCTTGCCTCCTTGTGGTCCTTTTCCAGGGTTTTGACTTACTCACATTCAGTATTTGTACTGGATTTCACATTTCCCGTGTGCCTTGAAGCTAATGAACTCACCACATAGATTTACTGACATTTTTCACGATTGTTAGTGACAGACTTGGGAGCGTGGTGTAAGAATTCAGTCTGATATGTTGATGTTGCTCTTTAAGATAAACACAAGCATCATATACTACTGCAGCTGTTTTAGAGGCATAGATGAAAAAAAAAATGAAGCCTTTACTCTGGTTCTATTAGAAATGTTTCAAAAGCTATTCAGTGCTGCCAGTCCTCTGTTCCCAGTAAGAGATTTTCAGCAGTGCAATATGTGGCTTTTCCTGCATTTTCTGTGTATCAAACCCATCCAGTTTTTGGTTTTCCCTGTATGCCTTTACCAAACTGCTGTATTGACCAAAGGTCTGTGTCTCACACTGAACTTCGTAGAACAATTTCAGGAGGTTGATTGTTTCTTTTCCTTGATATGGCTTGGACTTCCTGATGGTTTAAAGCAATGATTGTTGTTGTTAGAATTCTGTTCATCATGAGCTAAAGTTACTGATGCAATCATCCCTTTGGCAAGCCTAATCAAGAAATTATATCCTATTTGGTCCTAATACATCTGGTCTTAGACCTTGTCATCAGACATCATCCCAGTGTATGGCTCCCTTTACCCTGACAGTGGTTTTCTCAAGGCTACCCTGAGTAATTCATTCTTGTGATTACTTCTGGAGGAACCATAAGCATCAAGACCTGATCTTTTAATTCTCGTTTGCAGCTAGCTCTGATCCACTCTTCTCTCTCCACTCTTCTCCTCTGGAGCTGTGTTGTTTTGCAGAGTTCAGGCAGTTGACTCTGACTAATTTTTCAGCCACTGTACTATCACATTACACCATTAAATGTCCACCAATTATTTTTTAAGCAATTTGCTGTGGGTATAATATTAGAAGAGGAGAAAGGAGTCATTCTCTTTAAAAATGCTGCTAACCACCTGTGAGGGGAAAATTCACCAATGCACATGGAGTTAAGGGTAAATCTGAGACTTTGTGAAGTAACACCTGCTTCTTTCCAGTGCATGGAGAGTCAACAGCTCAGGTAACCCTGGCATAGAAAGCTGCTTTTTTTAAGGTTGTTTTTTGGTCTTCTTTTAGACAACATAACATGATCTGAAAGCAGGCACTGAACCCATAAATAGGATCTTTTCAGCAGTGTTCAGTGGGTGGGTAATTTAGGCAGAAGACAACAAGCACAGCTGATGAGGTTTGTTTGCTTCATACGCCTGTGTTTCTGTGGGGCTGGAAAGCACAACTGCTTGTGCTTTGTAGCTGTTCATGTGCCCTCACCTTGTCATGTGAATTTGACTTCATGCATGCTGATTTTTCTGATAAGAACTCCTGACATTTTTGCTCTTTGCTCGTTACAACCGCCACATCTTTGTTTCGTTGTGCTTGGCAGCTTTCACAAATACATGTAGCCATCTGTGGTTGTAGACCAAATATATGCCTTTTCTTCACGTGTTATTGTCAACATTACTGTGACTAATCTTTAGCACTGGTTCCTGCATCATTCTGAATAAACAAAGGAGAGTAGTTGTAGCTTGCAGCCATCAAAATTCTTATATGGTTTGTTTAATAAGAAATGATATGTTTTTACAAATTTGAAGAATGGAAAGAGGAGTAGTGGAAAACCCCTGTTAGATTAATGGGTTGTACAGATCTCCACTGTGATCCATAGCAAAATTAACACAGGCAGTTGGTAGTGGCTTTCATTGCCATGCCAGAACAAGAGATACATCTTTAATAAACTGTTTGTTAAATGATGTAGTCTAAACCTATGCTTATGTTAATCCATTGTGATTAGGGAAAGTCATTCAGTTCTGTTGAAAGAATGTAGTGGGTCTGGGAAAAATGAACAGATTTGGAAATTGTTTGTAGTTAATGATGTTTGTTGATTCAGCTCGGGCATTATTACAGGCAAATTCCTCCTAATTGGCATTCAATTAGGGAAGAGTTCTGTAAGTGTTTTAATCTGATGAGGTACTTTTGGCCTTATTTCTACACTGAAAATCTTTACCTATTTTGGAGTCTAATGTACTTCTTACAGATACACAGACCCAGGTATTTACTTACAGACACAAATATGGAGCAGAATATATGTAATAGATGTATCAAGATAAAAAATACTATCATATTTGAGTCATTCTCTGCTTTAAAACCTCACATGACCCAAATTTATTTGTTCTCGTTGAAGTGACTTCAAGTCCAAAAATTAGGAGAATGCCATGACATATTTTATTTTTTTATCAAAGAATATATGTATTCACATTTAAGAGGGCCATTATAGAAAATTATTAATATTTAAATAGACTTTAAAAAGAAAAAGCTTAGAATAATCTATTTTGGAATATGCATTTTCCCTATTTATATCTAAATCAGTCTGAAATGTGATTCCCTGAAATGTGCAATCCCTTCCAAACAGAGCTTCCTAACAACCCTTCCTGCCCATGTAATCCACCTAAGCTACACTCAGTTTTAATGTTCATTATTTATGATAAAAATATGTTCCATTTTTTTTTCCAGGGGGTTTAGACAAAGTGGATACACTGATCCAGAGATAAAACACCAATACAAAGTGAGAAACAATATCAAGGCAGGACAATCAAGCCAGGAGCTTTGTATCAAGAAGGAAGAATGACTACATTTGTACAAAGCCCCTGACTTCCAAGGTCAGAATGACCTAAAGTGAACTACTTTTTTAACATTTTACATCAAAAGCAAGGAAAACAGCATGAAGAGGTGTTTTCTGGGGGTGTTTCATATAGTCACCATATGTCACAGTCACAGCAGTGACAGGAAAAGACAGAGACATTGCTTTAGGCCACGGGAGAGATGGCACTTTCCTGGCATGCCAAAAAAAGGATCACGTGAAAATCTACATGTTTTGTAGCCCAAAAAGAAATAATACAGTGGAACTTTTAAAATACAGATTGCAGGCTTTTCCAACAGTAAAGTATGACCTGCAGACTCTACGTGACAGTGGGTGCAATTTGGTTTCCATCAAAATGAATAGAAGACATCTCTAATGGCCTTAAACAATGCTTGGATGTAAGAGGCCATTTCTTGGCTGTTTCTGAGTTAGGTTTGTATCTATTGGCTGGCATTTAGGAATTGATGTCCAACAGGCTGATAGCTCTGGGTCCTGCTCTCTGCATGTCAGCTGAAACAGGAGCAGAGTTCCATCCCAGTAGCCTGTACAAAGGGGTGCTGAGTACTGCTACCTACTGTCAACACACTGACACCAAGTAAAATGGGAAGGGTGGAGCTGTGGGTCAGATACAGTGTCAGAGCTAACAGTGTCTACTGGGAAAGAAGCTTTTTGAGGAATACAGTGCAAATGATTGAAGTACTTCTTGCATTGTCATCTAATTTTAAGAGTCGAGTGGTGGCATACACCAGCAGTAGGAAAGGTTAAATGCTGACTCAGTGCTATGATGACTGTAGGATTCATGAGATCAGTCTATAATGCACACCTGGTTCAGCATATACTGAACTATTAGAGTATTGTCAGTCTAGGTGAGCTCCATTTCCAGCCATCCAGAAGCAAAGCTGATAAAGTTTCTCGTTTCGTAGCCACACCAGGTGCTCCGTTAACCATTCTGGCCAGTTCTTAAGGTGAGAAGTTGTGAAGCACTGGCTTTACCTTATGAAATCTAAAGAAACCTGGACCTAGGAGAACTTCTCTCAGTGCAAACCTTGGGGGGGCTTGTGCCAGAGAGCTGTGAGGGCATCTTCAAATTGTGAGAGGGAATTGCAGGAATAGGATGTACCTTGAATAATTTTCTTCAAAGTTCTTAGCGACTTTGCCAGCACTCACTCAGATAATCTTGTTGTATTCAGGTGCACAGTCTTTCTTTTGGACTGTTTTAAGGGATATAAGGGTTTTTTTATGAGTTGGCCTCCATGGGTTGTTTAACTGCCAAAAGCTACAGGCTGTATTTGCAGTGGATTTGTAAAGGCCTATATACTTTGGAATAGATTTGGAATTTTAATTTGATCTGATCATTTTAATGCTTTTTATCATTAATATCTGGACTAAATTTAAGCTTGCATTTTGGTTTCTAAATATTAAGAGTCTGCTTTAGAGAGCAACACCTACTGTTTTCAGTCTTTCACAATTACTCAACTTCCTAAAATTTGACCTCTTTCATTTGGGAGCCTGTCACTTGGCTCTCAACTTTTCAGTGTCAGTCTGCATTTCATTACCATATTTAAAAAAAATCTTTTCATCAGGTCTTCCCCTGAGATCTGGTGCCTTTTTTACTAAACTCACAGGCAGATTTTGAACTACTATTTTAAATCTAGACATGCTTATAGCTGCTGTCTACTTTTCATCTGTCTAGAAGAAAATAAAAATCAACATTTCCAAATTTTTGCATATGGTGATAGCAGGTCCTATTGAGTTTTAAAATCATTGTAGACTATTGATTTTCTCTCAACAGAAAAGTAGTATGTTAGCAAGCACCATTCAGCATTGGAAAGTACTGCAAATGAATGCACAACGAGCTTCCTAATTCTTCTCCTTGGCACAGACAATGCATTTTTTTCCAGTGTGCAAGGCCTGAGGAACAAACCTTATTACCTGCCACCTTTCCTAAGAAAGAGGTGTAACTCCACACCTTGTGCAACACTAATTCTCCTGCTGAGGGTGGAGGTTAAACACCATTCTCTGCCATCTTACAGTGAGACTATGAAGTTCCTTTGAAAGCTCCCTGAGTGTTGCTCTTTCAGCACACCAGACCTCAGTCTCTGTGGGGCTCCCCTGCTAAAGTATCCTGTGGTGTTTTTATCCAGATATTCCTTCATAGCCATGAGATAGTGGCACTATGAAAATTCACCTCTTTTCTTTCCTCAGCTTTATGTGCCTTCAGACAGTCCCAATACAGACATATTTTTCATGCCACCATTATGAAAACATTTTGCAAAATGTTCTGTTTTCTTTAATGAGTAAAAAAGAATTTGATTTCCCCTTCATCAAGCAATGAATATGCTGCCTTAAATCACAGTTTGATAGATCTCTGAATGGCATGAGTAATTAACAGCCCCTTATAGGAGCTTTGTAATAACCAGTAACATCAAAGGGTAGGAATAAACCAGAAAATAAACCAATAATTAAACCAATAAATCTTCTAAACATAAATGGATTAAAAGCTCCTTTGAAAATAAGCATGTGCACTAGCCAACATCTAAATGATGGACTTTGTCCAAGAAACTCATATGATGCTGAACAGAAGATGCAACAAATGTCCATCACACAATGGGATTAGTCTTGGTGGTTTATACGATAAGAAATAGAAATTCTGCCTGGCAAACATTCAGCAGCAAAATGCCCCTGTGGTTTGAAACCTTGCTGGTCGGGCTGCAGATCAGTAAGAGCAGCTCTGCAGAGCAGAACAGTTGCTGACATCCTTACTAGGCATTTTTCATTATTTTATTTGGACTTATCTGAACTTGTCTAGAGTGGTAAATCTCTGGTGCTGTTGGGGGTATTGTGGGTGCACTGCTGGAGGATATCTTCCAGTTATTTTATTCAGTTTGTGTACCTGGACACTGCTAGGTGAAGCGAACATGAGGCAGCAGGGTCTACAGCTAGGTTCTATTCAAATCTTCTCTCCCCATCTGAGCTTAAGCAAGAACACAGAGGTGCTATTCAGTGAGAAAGAAGGACAGAGAAGTGCCCTTAAATACTTGTTGCTCTTGGGATGTCTTAGTGTGCACCACACTTCCTCATTTTGGTGTTAGAGCTGCAGCCTTGGTTACCTGTATTGCTTGGGTCAGGCAGGGGGGGAAGTACAAGGTTTTATTATTAGATACTATCAGGACTGGGCTCAAGGTAAATCAAATTCTACTGCCACATGGCTGAAACACAGGTGCTTTACCCTGGAGCAGGATTGTGCCCTGGGCAGAGGCATGGCCAGTCACTGCTGCACTGCACAGGGGCGGGTTGAGATGGGCTGCAGAAGTTGCATCTACAGACACAGTGAATTTACAGTCATTTCTCAGGACAGAGCTGAAAGCCTGTCAGCAAGTATTGTATATGTCTCAGTATTCCATAAAAATCAAAAACAGTGTGTCAGGAATTTGTTTTGATATACTTGAATCTGATAGTGCAAACTTTGTTTTTAAGAAAGGATATTTCAGTATTGATATTCCAAAGTTGATATTGTATCTAGAAGTAAAAATATGTGTGTTATAAAAGACTCAAATGACTGGATAAATATTGCTAAGTGCTGTCTCGAGAATGAAATGCAGAGCTGGAGTACACCCACACATAAATAAAAATGCTGTCTGCTGGGAGCTCTTTATTGTGTTTAGCAGAGAGCTACAAATGCACATTTGAATAGGGACTTGTATCACTATCTTACATTTAGATCTTTGAATGTACAGAAATCAGAGCCTCACAAGCTCGATTGACTCTTGCATGCTTAAATACATTCAAATAGTTTTCTTACAGTCTTGTGCAAAAAATGAAATTGAAAATCTTTGGGTAGCTTTCTTTGGATAGTCCGCAAAGATTATGGAGTTTTGGGTCCAGGAATGACCATAGCCATGATTTCAAAATAAAAACAACAGTCCCTTTACTAGGCTCCATACATGGAGCGTAGTTGCAACCAAAGGTGTTATTTTGGTATGCTTTGTTAAAAGAGATCTAGATAAATTCAGGACAAAACTTTGCTGATAAATGAGCCATTTCAAGACACAGACTTGGCATGTAGCCTAGCCAGCTTGCAGTTGGGAGTCACGTATTACAGAGATACTCAAAGAGATTCTTTTGTTTCTTTGTGAGCCAAATGTTCTTTCCAATCCTTCCTGCAGCAACTCGAGAGCTTGTAGGCTTTGAGAAGTAATTTTAGGATGATCCCAAGGAGTCTAGTTGAAAATAAATCTGTCTTAAAACAATAAATGAGATTGTTTAGTTATGTTTTCCACTGTGTTTTTTTTTTCCTCAATCAGTGAAAATTTACAGACAGTTCCCACAGTGTATTCTCTACAAGTCATTTTGCAGTTTGGTGCTTGCTTTTTCTGTTTGCTGCTTCTCTGGCTTTGATATTTCTTTTATGAAAGTCCACAGAATTTCAACATCAAGCACAACAAAGCAACTATTTAAAGTGTAGATTTTTTCCTTCATTGTCTTTGTTCAAAGTATGGCCAAATATCAAGATGAATTTGCAGATTTAATTTTTATTCCTTCAGTTCAAAGTCTAAACTTTCTTAAAATGTACATGCTTACACTGACACTTGTCTTACAAAGTTTGCTTTTGATCAGCCAGTGCTAATATACAGATTATGACATAACTGATCATCATTTTATTCAGCAACTAGAATTGGCAGTTTAGTAGAGAAAAGAGAAGGATTTATACTTCTTAGAAGTATCTATCCTGTATTATTGTATTGTGCATTTCATAGAGTAGGAATAGGTGGGAGAAAAAGAATGAAGAAAAATGTTCACAATTGTTGGAAAGACTGTAGCAGATCAAGGTGTATCACCTCTAAAATAAAAATGCCCTTGTATAAATCTGATCCTTTTAGCTCTATTTGTGGTTGTGTGTGTTTTCTGGCAGAAACCTCAATTGGTTAGTCCTGGTTTTGGTGATCCCATATATGTGGGGTCAGTGTAAGGAATAATATAGCTGATGACCAGACATCTAGAGGTACTTTGAATTTTTAGAAAGTATTAGGAAACAAAATGCATTTAAAAGTATGAAATAATGAACTTTTGTCACAGAAAATTATTAATATTTAATCAAACTTTTCTAAGCCTTTCAGATTCAAACAAGAGTAGATTAATTCCTGATTCTTGCTTTAAACATCCTTGAAATTCAAAAGCGTATGACACAGCTGATGAGGAAAAAAAAAGGCAGTATCCTCTTGCTTAATTTTTCAAATTGACTATGAAAATTTATTAAACTGATTGGAAGCCATGACAGAAAAGTGGTTTGGGGACCAAATGTCCTTTTAATCATTGTGGCAGCTCAGGAGAAGAGGCTCTGAGCTCTGATAGCATGGTGATGAGCCAAGGCTGGTTCTGGCATGCTCGTGGGTGCAAGGCAGAAACCTTTACTACGTGCTTAGAGAAGATTTTTGGCAGTCTTGGCAGGTCCTAGAAGACGTAAATGACAAGGAGCAAAAGTGCTCACTGAAAAGTCAGAGGAGGGAGGGACATGCAGTCAGGGCCTTTGGTAAAATGAGGAAGCCTATGGGCTCTCCTGCGTTTCTTATTGACTGCTCTGGGATGGGTTTATTTTCAAAATAAGATTCCCTGGTGTCCCTCTAAGGTCAGGAGAGGGGGGATGCAGAACACCTGTGTGTACCATTCCCAGGGACTGGCTCAGCTTCTCCTCAGCACCTCCCAGCGGGCTCCAGCCCAACTTCAGTGCATGTTGCTTTGTGCTCTGTTCTCTGACCCCTCAAAGATAAGCAGTTCAGCAACCTTGCAGATTTTTTGTTCTGGGTTATGCTACAAGTTCTTTTGGTGGATACAGACTCATGTATGTGTGCATGTTTTCCTGCAAATGAAAAAATGTCTGGGAATGAGCTAAACCCTCTTGTATTGATCTGCAATTTCCATGGTGTGAAGGGTGTTCTATTGGCAGACCTGGTCCCTATCCCTGTCACTGTGGAGGGCTGGGCAAAAAACTGGGCTGGGCACCAAGAGATCAGTGGGGAGAAAGGAACCCTCCATGAGGAGCCTGCCAAAGTCCTCTCTACTGGGCAGATGTCTCTTGTGTTTCATCCCAGTTGGAGTTTTTCCATTCCCATGGCTCCACTTTTATATAGAAGAAACTGTGATAATAAGGCCTTGAGTTTGTAAAGGCACAGATCACCATTACATGTAGAAGAGAGGGGTGTTTTCTGCTCTGCCTGTGTGGGGTTCTGCTGCGTGGTGATAGTCCTGCTCTGCAGTACATCTGACCTGGGTAAGGTGTGGGGTATTTGTGCACACTGTAGGAGCTGCAGGTGAATGAATGCAACTGGGAATCAGGTGTCTCTTCTGTTCCTCTCTAATCTTTCAGGTGGCAATAGGCCTCTTTTGCTAGATACAGAAACAGGGAGACAAAAAAACCACAAGCTCCAAGAGCAGAACTCTTTTTTCACATCAGGGAAAGCATCTCCATGGTTTCAGCAGGGTGAAACCCACTTCAGGCTGCATTACACAGGGATGTGCACTGAATACAATCCCAAACACTCAGCATTATGAATGGCCTTGTCAGCAGAGGTGGCTCCACAGGGTCCCGTGGGTGCCTGGCAGATGCTGAGGCCCAGTGAGGATTTTGGCTGCCTGATGTGGTGTGTGCTGTCAGCAGCAGCTGAGCAGCATCCATCCCTGTTAGGGTACCTGGCTGTTTCCATCCCTGCACTGCCAGCCAAAGCCTCAAGCAGAGATGCTTTTCTAGAAAGGCAATCAAGCCTGCATGTGCACCAGGGTAATGTTCTCTCTCTGACCTTTTCAAGCTCCCAGGAGAGATCAAAAGAATTGAATCCCTGCCAGGGGAAGGGTTTAAATTGACCTGACAATTCTGGGATTAAGCAGCTGTCTGCCAATGCTTTTGGTAACCTAAACTGCACCTTCCATTCATTTTTCTGTCCTGGGTCCTTTAAGATTGTTGTTAAGAAAAGTTTAAATTAGCTTTGTTTTCATCCTTTATAAAAGCTACTGTTTTTTTCAATGTTTGCATCTATCTAAATGGATAAAATCAATCTTGCTGTACTAGGACAACTAGGAAAACTCCAAAAGAGATAGAGAAGGGGAAAGAGTGATTCCTGTGTCTCCTGAGGTGTACAGACCCCAATGTCCTTTGCTGAGACAGCCAGTGAGGAGGTACCACTCTGCTGGGGAGGAAGATCCCTGCAGAAGGGCTGGGGCAGAGCCAGACACCTGCAAGGAAACTCAGTGCCTGAGCCAGAGCCACGGCTCATGGTCATGTTGTGCCTTGTCCTCCTTGTGCCTAGTGCTGATTTAGGAAGGAGGAGAAGCCCACGTGAACGATGAGCACATGCTGTGTACTGCTTGCAGGTTTTACTGTGCTTGCTACAGAATTAGAAGATCTGTCTCCTTGCTGAAGTCTGATTTGCATGTCAGATTGCAGGCTCTATTTCCTTCTGTGTTTTAATAGTAGATACACCATAAAGAAGTCTGGTTTAAAATAAAGTGGTTTGTTTCCTTTCTTCTGCTTAAGAAATGGTAAGAATCTATGAACAAGCATGTTTTTTCTTTTTTAATGCTTTTATATAAATGCTCTTACTTTTTACTTATGTGTTGATTCTTTTTCAAATTATAAGTAATAAGTGCAGTTGATCAACCTTTTCTGAATCTCTTTTACATTTTCCATTGATAAACAAAAAACCCCAGAAGGAGGCAGCATGGTGTGGTAGCATGTGCAATAGCCATGTACCAGTGCAGATCTATCACCAGCTGCCTTAGTTTCTCCTTCTATTAAATCATAGGTGACTGTAACTCTTACAAAAGTTGAAAACCTCAAAGTGGTAGAGGCAGCAGCTGTAGTAATGGCAGATGGTCTGTGGTTTGTCAACATAAATAACTTGGATACTGGAGCCTGTATTGCACGTGTTGCCTGGGAAACCTGTGTACAGCACAATGGGTTTGTAAAACACACTATGCTGACAGAGTGTACCTCCATGTATAAGAGTAAAAAATTTCCTACTAGCCCTCAGCCAAGAAGGTAAGAAGGTAACTGGCACACCAGGGCACATCATGGTGAGCAGAGTCACAGCCCTATGCAAGCTTGTGTTTTTCTGGTGTGCAGCTTGGACTGGGGATGGTCCCCTTAATTACAGGCAATCACTTATGGATTTTTTTTCTTCATGAATGCTTAATGCAACACATAATTAGACATGGCAGGTGAAAGTCAGGTCTGGAATTAAGACCTGAGCTTTACTGACTTTCATTTTAACGCTCATATTCCCTGGCACTGGGAAGGTTTGGAAGTGCTCTTGGCACAGGCAGCTGAACACCTTGGCTGGCACAGGGAGCAGCTGCCCTGCTGGGAGCCCATGTGCTGTGCTGAGCTAGGAGGCAGGGCTGGGTAGTCACTGCCAAAAACTGGCCACTGCATTACCTGCCAGGGCAAGGTCTTGATGTTGTACTGTTGAAAATGAAGTTGCAATTTTAATGTTTGGGGGTTTTTTTGTGGGTTTTTTTTTTTTTTTTCCTTTAGTCAAACAATCAATCTGTTGCTGTAGGGGACAAATAGGAAAGAAAGAATAGGTAAGAATGGAATGGGATTGCTCCTTGTGGGATAACACTGATAGACTTGGTTTTCCATTTTTCAATCTCTGATTATACAAAGGTGTCAAAAATGTCATTAGGAAAGAAAACCCCAATAAATGTTAAAACGAGTTTGAAATATTTAACTCCATTTTTATCTCTCCATCACAGTAACTAGTACTTCCCCTCACCCCAGTAAAGTGAAGGCCATGGAGAGCTACCTCTCTGATTGCCCATCACAGGCAGTTTCCATCTGAAAATGTTCTGTGCCATTGCTCATCCATACATAATCAAGTTTATCATGGGATAAAAAGTTGTTTCATTGTATTTAAATGCACTAACACTTTTTAAAAACTTGTAGTTTGAGAGTGGTGGGTTCTCTTGGTAAATATATGAGTTGTACTGATTATCAGTCCAGATATTTTTTAAAAATACATTCTTTTTTTCTTAAAAATATGTTTTTGAATAACAGAGCTATCAAAGCTTTTTTCAAAACAGTATTTCTGACTCATTTTGTTTGGCCAGTGAGCTGTAATGAATTATTAACAGTACCTCCAGTGGGATGCATATTTGGACGCAAGTCTTTAGTTCATCAAAGAGAACAGAACCTGAGAAAGACATTCTAACAAATTACTATTCCCTGAAAGTAGTGCTTTGCTATAAAAAAAAACACGCCTTAAATTTAAAGCTGATTTGGAGTAGCCGTTTCAGGTCATGACAGTACATCATCAAGGTTCCAGGAGTGCTGAAGTGTATTATTAAAAAAAATTGAAATAGTGTTACTATGTTTTGAGGAGCTCAAAATGTCCCATTCTTCTTTCAGTTCTGCTTGGAAATATTTTCTGAAAGTGGGACTTGTCACAGAAGGGAAATTTCAGACCTTGCTTATCTCTAAATTCAACCCATCCTGCATATGCAGAATAACCCATAATCAGATTTATTAGCCATGGAAAATCCTGTATCTTCTAGATGGCTCTTCTGCAGTTGCTTCCTCTAAAGGAACAGTACATTTTCATGTTGCTTTGTTACTGTGACAGTTTCTTTCTAATTGTAACTGGTCAGATTCAGATACCTTAATGGCTTTGCAACTATTAAATTTAATCAGAACTGAGCACACTGAGAACATGGTCACAGACTAAGCAGCCAACCCTGCTTCTATGTGCTGTGGCCAGAGGACATAAGGGTGTTTAAATCAGGGGAGTTACCCAAAGAGCAAATATGATCCACTGTTTTTACATACAGACACACAAACTCAAGGGGGTAAATGTAGAGGTATACAGGCTCATAGCTGTCATAATTTAGGAGTCACAGTTGTTTAAAACTGTAGGTTTTCTATGGCAAATCTCAGCCATTGCTACAGCTATTATTATTATCACTATAAGTGTTTTACCCAACCAGGCAGTATTTTAGGCTGACAAAAGCTTTCCAAGTCTTTGTTTTCTCATTGCACCTCTATGGTGCCCTCTGCACCTGCTGAGTTGAAATCCTGCTTTAAAATCTGCTGTAGTAGGAAGCAAAGTCTTTGACAGAGAAAGAGAAGTGCCCTGGAGAGGATGGCAGCACATCTTGAGATCTAAATAAACTGACACCTGCTGAAACCTTAAGGATTCAGCAGGTGTCAGTTGGGTTAACCTTTTGTTAATCAAAACCCAACCCCAGCAGTGCAGGGTCAGCTGTGGAGAAGAGGCCTGGGCATTGTACTGGTAATCACAGCTCTGAACCTGCTCTGGAATGGGAAAAGTGCAATCACAGCAGACCAGGTAAGTGCAGGTTCCAAGGATGCTGCCTGTGAAGGATGTCCCTGTTCCCCAGGCCTGTCTGCTTCCCACCAGCACTGGCAGCTCTGCCCAAACCCTGTCCTGGGGCTGTTCTTCATCACTTAACCCAGGAACAAAGCTTTCAGCAGCTGATCAGTGATAATCTTGGCAACATTTAAAACTGTGACCTGCAAGTGGGCTCATCACTGATATCATAGCTCCTGACCACGGAGTTCTTGATAAGATGCCCACTGGAACTCTTAATTTTAAGGCACTTAAAGAGAAGAGCTTAAAATATGTACATTGCTAATGGAGAATTTAAGCCCTAATTAATGTTGTTACCCTGATGTGTTTGTCCTCCATTTCCACCCATTTGTCTCTGAACCTTGGCTTCAGAAAATCTGGAAAAGATTCAGATTTATTCTAGTGCAAATAATAGACTAAAGTACCATAAATCTTTGTCTAATCGGTTTCCCAACTGAGGAATTATATTTAGTTTTATAGAAATACCAGCTGACACCTTCAGTTTTGAAAGCAGTTGTATATAAGTGTGAAAATCACTCTTCCCTGCCCTCTAAAGGAACACAAGTTCCTTTACAGAACTGTTATGTTTGGATAAAGATATGTTCACATTTTTAAGGGGTTTCCCTTCTTGTATTATAAAAGAAGAAAATAATTTAAACTTTTTGTGGTATTTAACTGCAGCAATGTTTTTATATGCAAAATATTAATATAAAATTTCTACAAAAAAGACTCAACCTCATAATTATTGTTCAATGAAGATGGTAAGTAAAAATGAATAATTGAACTTAAAAGCTTTATTTTGAAGTTGAAGAAAGAACTATGTTTTATAAATTTGGCTCACAGAAGAGCAACTTTATATGATTACAAAATGGTTGGTGTGAAAACAACCAGCTGAGGAAACAGCCAATATCACCAATAAGCTGTATTGGAATAAGTTGTTGAGGTGGTGAAGCATCATTAACAACCACTTGTGAGCAAATACAGCTAAGGGAGAGACTGCTCATCCAAAAACTTCTACCATCCCTTGAAGACTCTGTAGGATGACCAGGATGATGAGTGGATCTGGAGGAATGCAGACCAAAACAAATGTTTTTACCACATTTTTTACTACATTTAAAGCATATAAAACTTTAGAAAGGGACATTGGATTATGCCATCCTTGCTTTTCCTACTATAGAACAAGTTGTCTCTTTTAAGAGGCACTAACTAGCCTGTCACTCTTCCCTTAAGAACACTGTAGTTAAAGTAATTTCTATAAATAATGGAATTGCAAGTATTGATTGCTTTCAAATTGCAGCAGTTTTGCATAATGTGATATTGGCAGCTAAGCTATGATAAAATTGCATGTTGAATTCTAGTTGAGCTGACAGAGGCCAGACTTATCCCCAGTGCCAGCATGGCCATCAGGTACTGCTGCCACCCACAGGGACACCTCACTTGGCTCACTTGTAAAGACCAGTAGGTCTTTACAGACAATGTTTGACTTGATACCAAGCACAGCTCATTTTAAAATTAGGTTTGAAAATATGGCCCTGAGTCTCTAGGACATCTTTGTGTGGCTTGTTAAAAAGCATAGAGTTAGGGCTGACTATATATATGCGAAAAAGATGTAAACTTGTAAAAATGAGAGGTAGCGTTTATTCTTTTTTCCTGAAGGAATCTTCTTCCACCAGTTTATCCTTCAGTAACACTCAAAATTATTTTTAGGTTGCAATTTGTACCTCTGGTGGAGGATGTCAGATAATGTTCTAAACTTGAGCACTGGTCTGACCCACAAGGTATCCTTGAAAACATTTTTTCCATGTAAATGAAAAAATTGCTTCTCCATTTCCAGTGTTCTAATGGAATTAATCCATTGCTACAGGGATTTATTAGGCTGTTAATTAGCTTTTTACAAGTATTGCAATTCATTTACATTTCTGATTATGACATTTCCTTGTGTGCCTTTTGAACTTTTGTAATTTTATAATTGCTTGGGTGAATAGTTAGGACTGAGAGCCCCACCACATGTTCATTATGCATCCAAATTTTTCCTTCTTATTTTGAGACACATCAACGATACAGGACAAGGCTGTATATACAGAATATCTTCCTTTCAAATATGCCAAGGTTAAATGTTCCAATAAGGAGAAGAAATGGTCTAGGGTGCTTTAATTATGCTTTAACAAAAAAAATAAAAAAAAAAAACCAAACAAACAAACAAACAAAAAAAAAAAAAAAAAAAAAACCACAGGGAAAATGTGTAAGAAGAAATATAAGCATATGCCAATGCAAACATTGCTGCACAGGGACCTCTGAAATTACAAATAAAAGAACACAATCCTGGAAACATCTCTGATGACAGTAAAAGAAAGCAAATATGAATACTGTAAGAAATATGTCAGAGTGATTCAGTGTTTAGTTGTGATTCTTAGCACAAAGCAATTAGCTCTAAATTCTTCATGTAAACAGTTAAACTCTTGCATATTCTCTGCTGGCAAGACTAACTTTTAAGACCAACATGAAAATGGTAATTACACTGACATTTGAGCACAGTTTTCCTGTCTTCACAGACTTCCATCACAGCCTTTGCTGCTTTATTAAAAAGTTGAAGAACTGAAAGGACTTTTGTCGGCAGAGGAAAAAAAATGAAAAGAGCCCAATATGATACTTCAAGCAGAAACATCCAATGCAATGCAAGTGCTCCTATCCTTCATATGCATTCGGATCTCATGGCATATTCTGTCACCAGTGGCAGTCAGGGTCTTGATTACACCATTAAAATGTCATCTGTCTTTTCTGTTAGTGAAAAGTGGAAAAAAATATTAGCTGTTTGTTCCATCAAATTGGACACCCTCGGTATTTTGCACATACTCGCCTTGAATATAACTTTTAAGTAAATTCAGTTGATGTTCACTTCTGGATGCAGGAGCTGTCAACTTGCATTCTTGCAGTTGTTATTTTCATGTAACTTTTAATTAGGAGGCTGCATCAGATTTCCCACCACAATTTAAAGCCACTCCTTCTATAAGTTTTTAAGTACTCTGCATCTTTTGAAAGGTACTCAAACAGTTTTTTCAGAAGTTGTGTTTAGAGACAATAACTATCTAAATCATGGTTTGACTGGGTGCAGTTAGAAAAATCATTGTCATGAATAAATACCAGTTACTGAGCTGACAGTGTTTGATGTTGTCCTGTTTTCAGCTAGGATGGAGTTTATTTTCTTCCTAGTAGCCAGTACAGTGCTGTGTTTTGGATTCAGTATGAAACTGATGTTGGCAACACTGTGATGTTTTGGTTGTGGCTAAGTAGAACCTTTTTTTTGTTTCTGCTGCCCATCCCAGGAGGAATGAGTGAGTGTCTGCCTGGTGCTGAGTTGCTGGCTGGGGTTAAACATGGCAGGTGTTTTTTATGTACTTGGTGTAATTTAGTGTAAAAATAGTACTTCACAATCTACTAATGGAAAATAGTTTTGTGATATCTATTAAGAAAAATGAGATAGCTGAATTTTGGGAAAAAGATGGGTCATTGTGAAGTGACCCTTTTTTTAAGTGCAGCTATACCAAAACAGGAGCTGAACTGGTTATTGCAGATTAACATATGCACAGGAATAGGTTTCACTTGAATATAAGCCCTGATGTTGTAGATCTGCACCAGTGGCAGTCAGATACCACAACTTTATCAGTGCTCCATGGATTTAGTGCTGGGACTCATGAGTGCCTGTGTGCTCTTAGGGCTGCTCCCAAGCTAATTGTGATGAAGAGGCACTCAGAGGCTCCTGGGGTCAGGTTATTTGTAACAAATCTTTCCTGGGAGCAGGACATAATTCTTTAGTGATTATTGGGTTAGCATTTTATAGTGGTAATTGAACTGCTTGTATCTTTATCTTTGGGTATGAATGAGAACATCAATGACACTCCTTTCTACAGGTCTAGCTGTGGTATGTGAGAGCAATCCAAAATTTCTTGCTGAGGTCTTAGTGGTATTCTTCCTGTTCTAATGGAGAGAGAGATTGAACCCTTGATGGTTGTGTCATTGTCACAGACATGCACTCTTTGCAAGGTATTATTGACATGATCTAGGTTAGACTCTATATCACCTCCAATTGTAATTTAAGCTCCAATGATTTCTGATTTTATGTCACTTTTCTGTTAGGCTATTTCTGTATATTAGGTTTTAAATAATCCTTTTAAAACTAGATTCATATTGAGCTGTCTTTACCAAGCCTCCATCATCCAGTCTGTTTTTAACATGAAACACCTATGCATTGATGCTGGTGATGGTGCTGACTTTTAGGTCTTCCAAAGGAGATTGGTAACCATCCTTGTGTTCTGCTAAGCATTTTAAATGTTTGATTAAATGGGTGCTGATAACCAGAACAAGACAAGTGCAGCACAGTCTGACAGTAATTCACCAAGACCACTTGGTTAGTTGAAGAAATCAATACCTCAATTTATATGACTTCAGGTTTTGGGAAAAGGATGATGTGCCACTGAATACTTGCACAACTGAATAGCAACAAAAATACTAAAACAAAATCAAGACATAAACAAACTAATGGAATCTTATTTAATACTCAGGAATCTTGGTTCAACTTGGGTCCAATTATCTCAACTTACTCTGTTGACATTGCTTTTATTGATCTATTTAGTATTACAACATTTAGAGACTCCTCTGTGAAAACATGCAACATACTTGTATGTTTGCCTGTTACTAGAGTAATTTGCAGCCCTTATTCAGAAGACAGGTAGATTCAAAGGTGTGGAAGAGAGCTCAAACTAGTTTCTGAGATTTGCAATAAAATATTTTCATGAATTCAAATTCAGCATAACACCACACGATCAGCCCTCACCTCACATCTTACACTGCCCTGCCACAAACATGCACTGAAAGGCCATGATTTGCAGACCAGCTGCAACTCTTGCTGAAGTCAATGAAGGCTGTGGTGGTTTGGCACCACTCATATTCATAATCATTCCCAGTGCTGAGAAAATAATATTCATTGGAGAAACTGTAAATTAGAAAAAATCTACAGGTTCTCGCCATCAATGGAGTTAATGATCCCTCAGTCTAAATACAGTACAGTAAATAAAGAATTGCACTGCAACTGAGATAAGAGATGGAGCTTAAATTAATATTACTTTGGCCAAAAGATTGAATTCAATGTAACTATTACCCAGTGATTTGTTAAATAGAGATTCAAATGCATTCTTTCTATGTAAAAGTCCAGTGTATGTTTTTAACAGCATTCAAACACAGTTCTTAAGCTTTCCTCTGAGAACACCAATTCAAAGGTCTTGCAGTTCAAACTTACCTTGAAAAAAAAAAAAGGTTCAACTTGGGCTATAATGTATAGGTTCAAATCTATTTGGTCCAATTCAGTTTGCTCTGAGTGGATAAAAAGAGCAAATCAAGTCACAATGATTGCATAATGTAAACCATCTTAATCGTGGCTATGGCTTATTTACTTTGTGGCTGCAGCTGGTGTTGTGTACCCATGGATACCAGTTAAAACCTATATGGCAATTTTTCACTTTCTAAAGAACTATTTAAATAAATGGATCTGTCCTGAAAAACAAACCACCACAGTATTTTTCAATCTTCAACTTAGGCTGTTAATGAAAGACAACTTTGTTTCTTTTTAAAATACAGAAATAGAACTGCCTTTCATCAAACAAAGGGAAAGACAAGCTTTATCTTGGAGCACGATACTGTTAACCCTCAGGCTGGCATTTAAGGAGTGAGAAGATTTCCACATCACATTTTGCTCATTGTTCTGTTTTTTATGGTAATTCCTCCTGCTTGCAGCTGAGCCTCATGCTATGCTGTGCTCACCACTGTGCAAACCCACACTCCAGTGCTGGTTGTCAGGGCTCGCTCGCTCACACATCCCAAACCCTGAGCCCGGGGTCACAGTCCTCAGCCTGGGCTGCAGGGAAGGGCATGTACTTGGCCTCTGTAGGAGGCAGTGTGGGCAAGCAGAACATGGTCTGCTGGTCATTTGGAGCAATCACAGGATGTGTATTGCACCTAAATATATCCAAAAGTTCCTACCCTAGAGAGCTCTGGGGTCCAAACCAGTTCTTCAGGGCTGGCTTTATTTTAGATCTTTTATCGGAAAGAAAACTGAAGGAAATAAATGTACTGGCCTTCTTTGACTGAAAAAATAATGCTGAAAATAAGAAAGGAGTTTATAAATCTAGCTATGAATATTATTACTATCATTTTATTTCCATGTGTTATTAAACAGCTGTCAGGTTTCCTGTGTTTGGCTACACTGTGAATAGTGTCTTGCTTTTTGCAGGCATGCTGTTTGCAGAGCTATGCTGTTCTCAGGTTAGAACTGAAACTCTGCCACTGACATGAGCTTCAGGATGTATTTATTATTAATACAGAGAATCCAGTAATGTTGTGTGCTTGCTGAATTAAAGGCAAAATCAAAGGCACTTTAGCTGTCAAGACCTTACTTCAGAGCTCTCAGTTTATCCTGCAGAGGATGACAATGTGTCATTGATTTCTGAAATGGAGCAGGCAGCTACCTTCATTACCAGTCTGGCAACTTCATAGCTGTGCTCAGTGGCAAATCTAGTGCTGGTTCAAACCCCATCTGGTGCTTCCCATGGTAGGCATGTTGTTTTACACAGCTCCATCACTGAACACTATCCAGGAAAATATATCTATATTTTCAACCACCTCCACTTTAAGCGTCCATAAGACACCACAGGAGGTATCCTCTTCCTCAAGGGCCAAGAGGTGGAGTTCCTGGCCCACTAAGGAGGTGGGACAGTCTCAAAGCTGCTGGAAACACCTAGCAAGAGTGCATCAGCAAAAGGGCCCAAGCAGTCAGGCTGGCACATCTAGGAAGGGCCTATGGTAGGATTGGCACCTGTCCTGCATCTCTTTTTTCCCTTGCCCTGAACCTCTGCAAGGCAGTCTATGCCCAATGCCAGTGTGTTCTGAATATACCCAGTGCTGTGTTCAAATACCCTGCATCCCTCCTTCATCCTTATGCCAAGCATTTTCTGTCTGCTGGTTCAAGGCTTCAGAAGTGCTCACAGGAAGTGCTGGACAAAGGGATGGTTTGGGTGGGACATGCTGTACCTGGTGCTGATGGAATGGTTGAATGACTATGGATGGTGCACATCCCGTGTCAGACCTGAGTTTGAATCCAGACCCATGTGTGACCTGAAATGTGACATTTTCTCCCCAGTTCCCATTACTATCATCCATGTTATTTTACTAGCATCAGTCAGGATTTACAAAAGGACTTTTTAGGGAAGGCTTCCTTCCAACTTTGTGTGCATAATCTGCATCTTTGTTCATTTGATCTATGCTTATGCTATATATCATCACAGAAGAATGGGTAATTAAAAACACAATTAATTTCTTGCTAATAGACTGTTTTCTGAGTAATTCACAAACCTGGATGATTACCAATAGTAGGCAAATATTTAGAACTGTTACACAGCATCTAAAAGCATCAGAAATAACCATCTGAATTTACAAAGCTTCTGGTCCATCTGTGTAACACAATAAACATCCCTGACTTCAGTCGGGAAGGGCACGAAGGCCTGCTCCTTAGGAGGAAATGTCACGTGTTCAGGAGATGCTCTCTGGTTACTTCTGTTGTGGGGTGGAATTCTGCTCTAAATCTGCTTTTGAGGAGCTGCATGTGATGCTCAGCAAAGGCCTTCCCTGCACCACTGCCAGCAGGAAGCAAAGGAGGGAATGTAATAACACCTCAGTCTTCCTCTTGAGAGGGCATCTTAGGGGCTGGGAAAAAAATGAAGCAAAGTGTGGATGTTCACCATCTGGAGACCAGACTCCAGGCTTGCTGAAGGACTTGGATTCCTTCCTTGGCTTTTTTTTTTGCATGGTTTGGGCATGGCTGAATCAAAGCGGAGCAAAGTCAGGAGTGTGGGAAATTTGGAAAGGAACTGCTGAGCCTGGAAGAAGCAAGCCAAGAGCTGTCAAAAAGTGGGGAAAGCCTGCCTGGACTGCCTCCAAAGAGATTTGAGACTAAGAGCACCAAAGCCATCTCAGTACATTGCTGGAATGAACTTGCAGCATGGCAGCATGCCCAGGTTAGAGATGGCATCAGGACTCTGCTACAATCCATCTGCAATAAATGGAATGTTTGGTCTAATGCAAGAACATGATGTGTCCTTCTCCAGAGGAATCATTGTCCTTCACCCAGAATTGTGGATGCTGTAAAAAGCTCCAGTGGATCCAAGCAGGGGTTTTCCCATGGGGCAGTAGAGGCAAATGCCATAAGCCTGGTCCCAGTTATGCCATTTCTGCAAGAAAGACATTTATAGGTGATAGCAGATGTTTTTACTTGTCTTATTTCCTCTGAAACTAAGAGAAAGTCCTTCCCTTGTTTGGTGATTTTTGTAGCAAATATTTTCTGTTACCTCTGCATTTCATTTTGCCCACAAAAACAAGATCTTTTTTCATCCTTTGCCAAAACTAAGAAAGGAGAAAATACTTCTCTGCCTCCTTAGCCTTTCTCTCATCTTGATCACTCAAGCCTTTGTTATCTTGCCAGACAAATGTTACCTGCTCTAGTGCCACTCAGTCTCACAAGCTGTAGAGGACAGCACAGCCTCCTGGGGAAGCCAGCAGCTGAAGTTTTGGCTATTGTTTAGATAGACAATCACCCACCTGTGTCTGTGTGTTAGACCTTGGCAGGGTTCAGTCAATGGAGAAGCAGCCTATTTGAAATCCTATTTCATTTTGCTTATGGTAAACAAATGAGCCATTCAAAGAGAATGGGATATTAGGAAATTATCCTCTGCTGCATGCCAGCTTCAAATAGACCTCAAATAGCACTGATAAAATCAGGAAATCTTTTTTGCCATTTCAAAATAAGTTACTGAATTTTACTTTATCCTCCAGGTGATGTGAAATTTCAGTCATACTACAGTGCTTGGAATCTAATATTTGGCTCTTTCACATCACTCATTACCTCACTGAATCCCACATGCCAGTTTTTTAAAAGGCTTGCTTTTAAGCCTTGCAAGGACAAATATGTCTTTAGCAACATTTAATGACCCAAAGTATTCCAGAGAGAAAACACTTGCTGTGCTGTTGGCTCCAGTAGCTGCACTGCTTCCCACAGGACATTAAACCCCAGCAGCTTACAGTGGGTGAGATGGGGACAAGCTTTCATAAATCCCCCTTTCTATAGTTGTGACTTTGTGACTTGCTTTGTCTCTTTTCTTTTGTTTTTGTTCCTTGAGTGGCTGCAGCCTTTGTTATTCAAGCATTTTTCAGGGATTTTGGATTATTTTGAGATTTGGCCAGGAGGTCTGAGTAGACTGCCTTAGGGACAAATTCTAATTGCCCAGCCTCACTGGAATCCCAGACTTAGGGAGGTAAAGCCAGTGGCCTGTCAGTGCAGTATTTAAGGAAAGGCTTCAAAAGCCTGGGAAGGAGAGAGGCAGTGGTAGGAAGAGGAGCTGTGGACAGAGGTACAGTGCCTTTGTTCTCTCCTGCCATACAGGGGACTTCCCTGCCAGGGCTGTGTGTTTTTTAAAGACAGGTAATGGAGATATGATACAGAATGTAATGTGGAAAAACAGGTGCTGGCTGAAGGAGGAGGAATAGCTGCTTGGAGTAGGAACATCAGCTCTCTGCTGATTCACACAGGTGTGATCTTTCCAGACTCCAGTTTTCACAAGGCAGGACCAGACTGGGGAATGTAAACCCAATTATCAGATGATCTAAGTCAGTATTTAGAAATAAAAATACTTTGAAATGTCATAAGGAGGTTTGAAGAATTCTTTTTTTCTTTTTCAATTTTTAACTCCAATCCTGGGCAAACAACAGCACACCAAACTAAAATGCTTCTTTTTCTGTATCGATCAAAATGTTTTTCAGATGTGGGCAAGAATTTTTTGCCTTTCTTCAGAGAGTGCAGCATAGTCAGCTGAAAACACCATGTTAGCCAAAATGACCCAGTAAGCAACAAAATGCAGCACAGAACATAGCTGGGCAGTTTCTCAGCTGAATAGCTGGGCAAGACCTGAAATATTCACAGCAAAAGAGCAAATGACATTGAAATAGCACGTTCAACAGCATTCAGTTAAAATTTAACCTTCTAAAAGATGCATTGAAATAACCAGCTTGGAATGTGGCTCACCTAATTTTACATTCTGAAACGCCTGTGCCACACTCAGTGCTGGGAGGAGGTTTGCTGCTGAGACCATCTCTGCCACTTCTCCATCCACTTTATTGGCCAGTGTTCAAATTTTATTTCTTTAGTTAAATTTTATGGTTAAACATTATGTATGGGCACACCTCATTTGATCAGTTATAGCCATGGAGTTTAGCCAATTTATGGCAAAATATCCCACTTCTGTCACGGAAGGGATGGGATTCGCTGAATTAATGTAAATTCCTTGAGGCAGTAGCTACATCTGAGCAGCACTAAGGGGAACCAATCCTGTTATAGTATGATAGCTCAGAATACTACTAGTTTTGCCCTTTTCAGCATGGTAAAATCCACATATGATGCATCTTAAGGTGAATGGAGTCTCTTTCTTTGGTGGATAGATGATGGAAATTATTGATGTATCTGCCTAATGTGCTGTTCTCTTGGCAGACAGCCTAGTCTTCAGAGGATAACTGAGAGCTCTCATATGCTGTTAGTGTTCTTTGCAAGGGTTCCCAAATCACATGCAAACCAACTCTTGCTCTGCAAGATCTATGTAATGGCGCTGATCTCAGAGGATGGTGCTCACACCCAGCCAGGAGAGAACTGGGCCCACATTCTTTAAACCCACTGCATGGTGAAGTAAGATCCTGTTCCAGGAGGTGTATTTCATGGGCACAGAGTGCCTGCAGAGTGCTGGCTGCTCCAGAAGGTGCCTTTCTCTCTCAGATATATAAGTTTCTGTGCCTATTCTTTAAATATTAAATGAGCATTCTTACACCCCTGTCAAGTGATGAGTTTCTGCTACTAAAGTTGCACCCATGTGAGGCAATGAGGGCTATGCAGATACTGTATCTTCAAAGCATGTAGTGCCTTTGCTCTGTGCTCTCCAGCCAAGCAAAACTTTATCTCCTCTCTTTGCATCTTTTTTTTTGCCAGGTTTTATGGGGATATATAAAGTGTGAGTGGCATGCCAACTGCTCCATGTAGATGTGGCAATTGAATACACTCTAGAGGAGCAAGACTATCAGAATAAACCTTTAAAGAACAAAAGCTACAGGATGGACAGACTTCCAGATATCTTTACCAGTACTCAGGTGATCAAAGGATATTTTCCCTGCCCAATGCTGGGTGCACAGGCAGCAAGGGACTGCCAGCACTTGCTGCCTAACTTCCCTTCTTTGGTCTTGAAAACGTGAAAGGCATCAAGAGTGAGTTCACTGAATCTCAGTCAATAACATGATGAGTTTGCTAGTACACTCCTCTCTGTGTGTGCACTTGTGTTCTGGGATATTTTGGGAGGATGCCTGTATTTTGCTTTTTTGCCTTCATGAGTGACCAGAGTATGTAGGTTATGACTGCTGACTCTTGACTGCTTCAGCTTGTGTAGCCACATTTTCACTGTATCTGCATACTATATTTGGACTTGTTCTCATTTGTAATAGTATGGATGTTTCTTCTTCCATGGTCTCTTGCAGCCTATCTGTCTCCCTAACCACCCTCTCTACTGTCTGCTGAGCTGGGGTTTGCAGTGCCTGTTGCAGTTCCTGCTTGGTGCAACACATGGTTCTTCTGTGGAAACTTGGTTTACGTCCTTCCTTCACATAAATTCTTTCAGCTCAGTTCTTTCAATTCAGTCAATGGTCACATGCTCACAATTTCCTCAACTAAAAGACATCCATTCTCACTGTGGTTAATGTCACTTGTGACTAGTTGAGATGGTATGATTGGCACTTTTCTCTGGCAAACTTTATATTTCTGAAAAGTTCCCCACATTATTATCCATTTTTTCTCTGTCATTAATCACAGTGTTCTTCTGTTTCATGTGATCAGCCCACAATGCATTTGGGAATCTGTGACAGTACTTTCACTTCATTTTGAGAAGTGAATTTGAGTAAACTTCAAGAGTATTCCTGACATTCCTGAAAGCTCCCTTGTACAACTGGAATTTATGGATGGGGATATGTTGATGCTTTCTTTTTTCCTTTCACTATGGCTGGTGTTGCTGTGGATGCCAATCCCCTTCTTGCTCTATCCACCTCCAGATGTTTCCCATGGGTGTGGATAATGAAGCTCTCTTTATGATACAGCTCCATTGGCTGTTCATATCAGACTGACCATGTGATGGAGGTGGAGCATGTGCACCTTACTGGTGTTGAGTCAGGTCTGCCACACAGGAATTGCTTCATGTTTCTCCATTGTTTCTCTGATGCTTCTTTTCCCATCTTATTTTCCAATATTTTC
This sequence comes from Peucedramus taeniatus, assembly GCA_013400575.1. Classification (NCBI taxonomy): domain Eukaryota; kingdom Metazoa; phylum Chordata; class Aves; order Passeriformes; family Fringillidae; genus Peucedramus; species Peucedramus taeniatus. Next base: position 71,386 of record WBNO01011378.1, read on the forward strand.
TGTGGGTTATTTTGCTTTTAAGTTACACCTGTAATCATGGCATACTGACTGTTCATATACCAAGCCTAATGTACCCTTTCAGCTTTAGCAGACACACTTCTTTATTTCCTTCCTTCTTTCCTTCCTGCCTGCCTGCCTGCCTTTTTTCCCCTGGCTGCAAGACTCCTTGACTGAGTCACTGTGTCCTAATGCTGAAGCTAAGAAAACTGAAGTGACCTGTGAGTCCTCCCTAGAAGGACAGGATTTCATTAAACTCTCCAGTCTGGCTGAAGTTCCTAAAAGCAATAATGGTAAGGGTTTTTTCCTTTTTTAAGGACTCTAGAAACCAGCACAGTTCTCTTCAAAAATGTATTTTCTCCCTACTTATGCAGGCTTTGAAGGCTACTGCCTATGCTTTTACATTTTAACTTGGAAACCACAGGAAAAAAATGAAATGCTCAAGGCATTCTAGATTTAGATGAGTTCAAGTAAGCACTTAAAATAATTCTTGGATGCTGTGCTTCATCCTGCTATCACTGATTTTGTACCTCTTGAGGAGGGCACAAATTTTATTTAAAGACCAAATGCAGATAAGAGAATAAGTCAGATAAGGGCTGCAGCAGGTGTTCTTGTTTGGTTTCTCCCTGGTAGAAATCAATATTTCTTTAATAGATATTTGCCTTTCAGTGCTGCTTTTTTCCTCATCTCATCTCCAGTCACTTCTGCACTCATGCCATCCTACTGAGGCTTTGATTCAGCTCACACTGCTGAGAGTAGATGTTGAGAGCATGGCCTTGGGTGCTGCCTTTTTAGTGCTGAGATTTTTGCACTGTGTCATTCACTGTGTCTGTAAGAAAAGTGCCAAAGCCTTCAATGGAGGGAAAGCAAAGCAGCTAAGCTGCAGCAAGCAGTTATATGAAGGTGAAATGTTGCAGGACTTTCACCTTCAATTTGGCCTTAGTTCAGTATGTTTCAGGAAAGTGGTGCTTTTAGGGTTGTTTTGACATTTTTTTGTCATCAAAAGATGTCACATAAGTTGTCTCAGTAAAATTACACATCTTTTGCTGCTGTATTGCCATTATTCTTTTATATATTAATTATGCTGTTGTCTGTTTTTTCTTTCTTATCCCATTAAAGTTTAAAAAATGTACCTTTTATGAAGTTTTTTACTGGCCTATTAATATTCCTGCTTTTATTCTGCTTGGCCTTTCTCCTTCTTTACAGACAGCAAACCCTCCACTTCAATTCCCAATAAACTAGTTCATTAACTTGATGTAGTATTTTGTTTGTTTAGACTGTATCATGTCACCTTTCATGGCAGCTAATCTCAGTTTGGAGATTCAATCCCATGTGTGGGTTTAGTGTGAGATGCTTTGAGAGTTTTTTTGAAGTTGTTTGGGGAATTCACAGCATCATTTTCTCAACAGGCTGCAGTGCCATCTCTGAGCTCAGCAAGAGTACACTACAAATTAAGTTCCTCATTTTCTTTGGAGGGAGGGAACTAAGAAAATCCTTATTCTGCAAATCATAGTTAATGTTCTAGTATAAAAGTAAAATGATAGTTAATATCTCATGTACACATTAAATTTTAAGGGATATATTCTCCATTCATTTAATGTGTGACTACTCCTCTTTGACATTAATTGGAATTCTGTGTAAAGACTGAAGAGAGACCATCAGTGGTAATGTAAATTGAAACAAGTCTCTGATATAATACAGCTTTTAAAGACAGAGTCATTCAAGTGCTGCTGCAGTATTCAGCTGTTCTGTGTCACTAACAACTAAAGGATCCTCCAGACTGTTAATAATTCTGTAGTAGGATGGTATAATCTACTGCTGCTACATCAAGGTGTTAAGTAAATGTTATGAGGTGAGGGCTGAGCTCTGTTCCAGACTCACAGCTCTCTGCAGTGAACTGAGAAGGGGTAGCTTCAGCGTAGTTTACAGCACCTATAAAAAGTGACTGGAAAATTGATAAGAAAGATGTTAGTTTCCTGACTTGTACATCTTAGTCAGCTGAGCTGGAGACAAATCACAAGAAGAGCAAGGTCTGACTGCTTCCTTATGCAAACTGACAGAAAAAAATCCCTCTTTCTGTTGACAGACAGCTCGGTGCTCTGTCGCTGCAGCTCAGCTGGGAGAGGCAGAGGAGGGGAAACAGGAGCAGAGCTCTGTCCTTGCCATGGCCTGCCCTGAGTGCCAGCACAGCCCTGACCTGCTCCTGCCTGTGGGGCTGCTCAGCCACGGCACAGAGTGAAGCCTCCCTCAAGGTAAGGCTTTCCCAGATCTATCTCGAGGGAAAAAAACCATTTATATTGTATTCTGCTCTCTCCATCCTTTACAATGGTGCCTATAGCATTATTGTCTGTAAGGAGTTTTCCCGAATGGGATCACTGCTCTGATTTCATTTACCGTGCAGCCACACCAGAGAGAAGAGCATGGAGTGGAGAAGGGCACAGGGGGTGGCCTAAGTGGACATTGCTGCTGACAGAAACACTCATTTGTTCCAGCTTTGATAAACTTTGCTCCTTGAAAGCACTTCTTCCAAACTCACTGCTTCTGTAGGACCCCAAGTGCCAGTGGTCCTTTGTTAGAAAGTGTATGAAAACAGTGCAAAGACAGCCATGGGCACCTTCAAAGAGAGAAATACAGCACCTGGCACTTCTGCTGTGCTCTTTTGTTCTATTTGAGTTTAATTCTCTCAGTGATAAGTCTTCACTTTCCTGATGAAATCACTACCTGATGAAATGCACCCATAGAGGTTAACTCCAGTTTCTTAAGGACGCACGTACACAGACCAGCATTTATTTGGACTGAACATTTATTTCCTTTTTAAATGGAGTTAATTGCTAATTATCTTGGCCTAATTAATGGTAGTGAATGCAAATTTGCACCCTCGCAAAAATTTTTTCCAGGAAACAAACAGTTCTTTCTAGTCTCTGCTTGTTCTAGAGCCAGCCAGGATGAGGCATGGGCATTTGTGTCTCAAATGAATTATTGCAAAGGGGGCAAGATTTGCTTTTGTCAGTTTCATGTTAATTGATGACCAATTAAATAAATGTAAAAGACAACCAAAGCATCTGGCCTAGGCACGGTTTTCACTGAAAGATGAGAAGCACATTTGAAACAGAATGTTTGCACATGCTGGAAAGCCTCAGTCAAATGTCTGTGTGAGGAGGAGGTGGGACAGGAGAGAGGGTCTGTGGTGTGCTGTACTTTGAAGTGTTTACTGCAATCAGACTGGGACTTCTTTAGACCATGACAGTGGGGTGGTTTTTTTGGGGGTTTTTTGGGTTTTGTTTGTTTTTTGGTTTTTTTGTTTTTTTTTTTTTCTGTTTAGAAGTAAGAAATTGAGTCATTTCAGGGTTCATTTTAAAAAAGAAGAAAAAAGCAAACCTAGTCCCACTATTAGAATATAGTGTGGTTTGAGGTTTTTACAATACAATTTAATCAGATTGCTGTAACATTTAATACCTCAGTTCATAGTAAGGCTATGATGAAGAGATATGTTTTCCAGTCTAGAATAAACAAACTTTGTATTTTAGTTGTTGTGGAATATCACAGAGGGGCAGAAGCAGAGGGAGCTAAATGTTTCTGGTGTTTTGCAGGTGAGCATAACTAACAAACCCATAGGTGAAGAGATTTATTTTTATTTTCAAATTTTAATGATTTCTGATAGACCAAATTAATTCTCTTAACTATATGAAAATGTGGGGAGGAGAAGGGAAGGGGTTCTTTGCAGCAGGACCATGAGATTCAGCCACAGTGTTGCTGATGTGTAGGTCAGAGGAAATAAATCTGGGGCAGGTAAACAGACTCCCTGACAAGAAAGAGAAACAATCTCTATTGCTCTGTGGACTCTGAAGATAAGTACAAAGGAAAAAATGGGGGAATATTTTCTGGGGTTTTGTCTGAGTTGAGAGGAGAGCACCTACCACTGTACACTTTTTTCCCCACTTTAAATTCTCACATCCCTTTTCTCTTCCCAAAATAGCATCTCATTTCCACTCATTTGTTTCCTCCTTAGCTATGCTTCAAAAATGCTGTGAGTAGCCTCATAGCATAAATTGTATCACTGAATTGATCAAATTTACCATACTGATTCCACAAGAATATATAAGTTTCTGAGAAAAACCATAGAAACCTTTGTGAAGGGCAATGTGTGTATGTTATGTGTTAAATTACAAACCCTCAGCACATAAACCTTAGAGTTCTGGGAAATGGTGTGTTTAAGCCCTGAATGTCCCCTGGAGAGGCAGAGAGAGCATCACTGCCTGGGCATGTGCCAGAGCCCTCCAAAACCCAGCCCAGGCACTGCAGGCTGAAAGTGAGAGCATGGTAGTGAAAGCTAGTTAAGATGTAAACCCAGTCCTATTCCAAAAGCTAGAGTTAAGGGAAGTCTACTCTGAATACAATTGAGTCTGTGAAAAAAAAATGCCAAAGTCACTGATTTTTCATCACAAAAGCCTCAAATGGTACCAACGCATTGCTGAAGTTTAATATGTTGACATATGGTTTGAAAGCAAACATATATCCTCTTACATCAATGTGGTCATTTATACAGGGCTTAAAAAACTGTAGGCTAGGGAATAGTACTTTAAATGAAGGGGAAACCTTTACACCTGTTGTGCTAGAACTTAATTCTTTCTGAGAAGGCTGGTTTTTAAAATGTGTGTTTATTTTTAAAAAGCTTACTCTGAAAAGAAAAATCCTTTTCACAACCCAATTGTTCAACATTCACTGAATAAATCCTAATATGTCTCTCTGAGGATTCTTATGCTCGTGCTTTGTCTTGGAATACATTGCTGTTCTGTCAGCACCCTAATATCCATGCAAAACCCTCAGTATGTGAGGCTGCAAGAGTAAAAATTGTGTCTTTTCAAATACTTGCTGAAACTCAGGTCCTTGCTTTGGGCTTCCTGTGGCATTATTCTCTTCTGATTATAATTCCTGCTGGTTTTACATGCTGCCTCTGCATTTTAAGCCTAGTGAAAAGGATGTAACACTGTGCATTGTTCCTTTCTTAGCCAGTATAAAGAATTGGGCAAGTACAAAAGTACTTGCTGTGGGGTTTGGTTTTGTCTTTTTTTTTTTTTTTCTGTGTATTTCTGGAAGATTGGGAGTGCAAAGAAGCTTGGCTTTGGCAGGCTTTTAAGGTGAAATGTAGCAACATCTGAATTTGGATTCCCCCAGCTTGGTAGATGGTATTCTCATAAGGTGATTCAGAAAGGGTACTCTGGGGTATGCATGCTCTGAGTGTGCATATTTGTCTTCCTTCCCTGCTATTTATATAGCTTCTTTCAAATTTTTGCCAGGATGACAGTGTTTGCATATGGCCTACTTTGGTTATTATTAGCTTCTTCCTGTTCCCCATAATTGACTCTTTTCTGGGATACCATGTAAGATGCCTGAAGTCTTTTATATGTGTTATTTAAATATTTGATCTGTTCCATTAGTTTGTCTGCATGCCCTGCTCTGCTCTAGAGCAGTAACCTCAAATATTTTCAAGCCCTGTAGCATTCTGTGAATCTGCTGAAAGACCAGTAGTACCTAGTGAGGAGCTAACTGGGAAAAGTCACCTGGGCACAGCAGTGCTAAGTCAAAAGACAGCATCCTGCAAAGGGCTAAGGCCTCCCTGCCACAGGGCAATGATGGGACAAGATCACACTCTGTAGCTATTTTGTCAACTGGGACAAATGATGAGATGTCAATGTTCTGACCAGTGTTATCAGCTGAGTATTTTCTTCTAATGTAGTTATGATTTTATTATCAGCCAAAATCTGCTATATCCTTGCTATGTTTTAAGATATCTTTTGGACATTATTTTGTACTATTAAGTAAATTTCTTCCTCAGCCACCATCCAGACCTTTGGACCAAAGTAAAATGTGGGAAATTATTTAACTTTTATAGAAGTGTTTGCAGAATTGGGATGGGAATCCAACATCAGCACTGTTTGAACATGGAGATATTTTTGGAATTTGGGGAAAAGGTGGGTGGTGGAGAAGAGAGGAAGAATCCAGGTTATTGACTTCCTAATTATGAGCAGGTCACATCAGACACTAAAATCAATAAGCTGTTCACTCACATTTCTGCATGACTGGAGCACACTGTGAGTTATCATGGTGTATATTTTTATTTAAACAGCTGTGTGTGTGACCTTACATAAGGTCACAGCCAGTGATCTAAAGCATGTTGCAAGTAAAATTTCAATGGGATATCTGCTAGCTAGTGAAATTATACTCTCATATGACTAAGCAATTTAAGGTAACTATTGTAGCCAAGAATCAAAATTCTTCACACCTTAAAAATATTTTTCTGAATTCATTCAAGCATCTAACTATTTGACTGGATCATACCCAGAAGCTAACTGATCAAACCTGTAAAGGCTGAAAGCAACAAAAAAGCTATTACTAGAATGTGTAGTTTTGAGAATATATCTAATTCTACTCTTTAAATACAGATTGTTGGACTCTGTCTCTTAATTTTTTAATCAAAGTAATGGAACATTCAACAACTGGGAGGCAAAAGTATAAAATACAACGTGTATTCTGGAATGCATTTTATGGGGGGAAAAACCCCAAACAACAAACCAAAAAACCTCACCTCTTTAGCAGGCTCATGTTCATTCACTAGTTTATGAATAACTAATGGTGTCTATGAATGTTGTACCCTTTCTTCCTCTGCTGGACATCAAATAGACATTGTATTCACAGGGAACTGAAGCTTTACAAATTCCAGTGTATCAGTCAAGTGCCAGATATTTTTGCGCTTGACATTGTGGTGTGGATTTTTTCTCTCTTTTCTTTTTTTCTTTTTAATTGCTCATTAAAATTTTTGCAAACAAGAACAGGAGGGGCACTAACAGTCTGCAAACTAGGAATTATCTTACTAATCTGAAAAAATTGAACACAGCACTAAAAATATCTGAGCTACCTCTTTCAAATTTACGAGCAAAGTCTTGCTCGGGAATGGTACAGGTGGTGACGCATCAGTTTAATCTCAGACACTAGAACTAAAACCTGCTTCAGTTCAGCTAATGGCATTGAAATGTGCCTGTTCCTAGGCTAATAAATCCTGTGTCCTCTGGCTCTTATGATGAGGGGTAACACTTCAGCCTATACTTTTCATCGGGACTTCAATATATATTGAAATTTTCAAAGTGCTTAAGTTGCTATTTATCCTAAAACTTTGCTCAACAAAACTAAATGCTCTGCAATAATTCTACAAATTTTGGTTTAAAGAGTTTTTTACAAGGGAATTTATTTTGGATCCTTAAGAAAGTGTGGAACAATGCAGGTATATGTGTGTCATCTAACAAACCAGACCTGCTCTCTCCAAGCCAACTAGCACGACAGCCATGATTGTAGGAAGGCTCTACCTGGCTCCACAATAATTGAATGTGACAGCCAGTATGGAACTAAGGAACATCTGTCTCATTCAAGGAGGAGAACTGTTCAGAAAATTAATAATGCTGTGTGCTACATTTTAGGAATTAACTCTGTGATAGAGGAAGCATGGATATAAGATGACAGTTGCAAAACAGAGAGGTTGTAGGATAAATGAAAACAGGCTTTCCAGAGCAAATAGCCTTTATAGCTGCTGTTTGCTCTTTATAGCTTGATTTGCATCTCCTAATATTTGAGTTGTTTTGTTCACTGGCTATATTGCTTGTGAATTTAGGAAAACAGAACTTAGTTCTTTTAGGCACCAAGAATTATAGCTTAAATAAAGGATTTTCTCCTATGCTTGAAGTGAAATAATATGCTGAAATATTCTGTTGAGTTGAATCCAGAATGTTCAACATCTTGTGGGATTCATCTGACAAATAATTCCTTTGCTGCATGTATCTAGAGACTAGTTCTAGCTAGTTAATGTACAAGAACTTTATTGCTGCCCAAGTTTTTTAAATTATCAACATCACCATGCTAAGGAGTAAAGTCTGGTTACCCAGCATAAAATGAGAGTCATGTTTCAATTCTTTTGACGTTTACTTGTGTACAGGTTATGGCAAATTATTTTGCATCACTTTGTGATACACAGAGCTGCACAATTGTTCAGCCTGGAGAAGGGAAGGCTCTAGGAAGACCTTAGAGAACCTTCCTAAAGAAATCTACAAGAGAGCAGGAGAGGGACCTTTTACAAGGGGTTGTAGTGACAGGACAAGGGTAATGACTTCATAATGAAAGAGGGTAGGTTTGGGTTAGATATTAGGAAGAGATTCTTCACTATGAGGGTGGTGAGTCATTGGAGCAGTTTGCCCAGGGAATCTGTGGATGCCCCATCCCTGAAAGTGTTCAAGGCTGGGTCAGATGGGGCATCTTTGAGCAAGATGGTCTAGTGGAATGTTCCCTGCCCATGGCAGGAGGGTTTGAACTAGATTATCTTTATGGTCCCTGCCAACCCAAGCTATTCTATGATTCTATGAAAATGTTGCTTTACATAGTGATTTTGCTTCAGACCAGATTGATTCTGAAGAGTAATAATTAATGTAATGACCTATGGTGATCAAAGAATGGCACCCCTTTCATTTACCAGCCCAGTGTTTACAGCAATCTGATTCCCATTTTAGTAGCTTTTCTTTTGGAAGTTCCAGGGAAGTTGTTCTCTGATGTTGCTGCCTGACACTGAAGCTAGATGTCTGCTGTGCTGAAAGTCTGAGCAGAGATTTGCTGAGCAAAGCAGCTCAAACTGGGGGCCAGAGTTAATCTTGCTGAAGGTCTGATTGTGCTCATGACTGCACTGGAGTGATCACAAACTCTAAAGAAGCTGTTGCAAATATGCTGTCTGGATTTAGGCCACGTGTTTGTATAGCCTTCCTTTCTTCCCTTCTCTCTTTTCCCAGATTTCCTTTAATCTGGCTATTGGATCATGCTATAAGTCAGGGAAGGTGAGCCAGGAGAACTCCCCTTTACACACTTCTAAATTCTAGCGGGCAAAACGACCATTAGGAACCAGTGCTGTGAGTATAAACTTCAGGCTGATCTGTGACCATGCCCAAAAAGAGCAGTAGAAAGGTCTCATGAGGTTCAGCTGGCCTTATGCTGTTCCATCTTGCCTGTGTAAATCAATGTTCATATCAAACAAAGCCCAGTGTTGAAGATTATCTTGTGCTCTTTATTTACAGTTCATTTCATTAAGTGATGTATTTTTTGTCAGACAATGATCAAGGAAGAATTAATTAGTTACTTATTTTCTTATTGCAATTATCTTTCTTCCACTTTTTTGTCTAGACATAGTTGTGATGCATATCTGCCATATTTCTGAGTTCTAGAGTGTCCATATAAAAAAATGCTGATCACATTCTTAAGCCAGAATTCCATAAATCCAAAACTCCTTAAATAAATTTCAAGGGGTGTGTGGGAGTAGGAGGGACTTGTTTTGATTTGTTTGATTTGTTTTTTTTAAAGCAAGTTTCTTCTATCTAATTATTTTCTTCTTATTGTCTATTAATTATGCTACTATATTTCAAGTAATTCTTCATCTGATTATCTCCAAGCACTGCAATTATGACCAATTGTCATAATACATATGTTGTGTAATTTCAGATTAATTTTAGTACCATTATGAGATATTGTATTGTGCAGCACAGAATTTTGATGTCATTGCATTGAATTCAACTGGAGCTTATGGGATGTGACAATTAACACCAAATCCACTTTTGACCTGTAATGGAGTATCTCAGTTTAAAGGTTTGACAGTCTATCCAGAACTTCAATAATAAGTTAGAATGGTCACACAAAATATCTTGAACTGAAAAGCAGCACTCTTTAGTTTAAAAATTCAACTTCAGTTACTAATTTTCATGTTGAATTTTATGTTCTTTACACGGAAGTGCCACAAAATTGCTGTCTTCTGTCAAATACCTGCAGAGAATACCACTTGTGTAATGCACTGCCAAGTGTTAAGTCAATACAATACAATAGATGTAAAGCAGAAAAGTGAGGTTTCATAAAAGAAAAGGGGGAGGGGGTTGTTTGTTTGTTTGCTTTATTAGATAAATTCTTAAAAATAAAGAGTCCATAACTTGAAATCTTTTGAGGAAAAAGCTTATCCTCTGTAGGAATGATTCATTAATCAAAAGCAGTTCTTCTTTGGAAAAACATTCCAGTAAAAATTTGCAATTACTTCCATTCTGGGATGCTTTTTTTGTATCTTTTCTTTGCCGTATTGCTCTGCTGACTTCAACAACACTCAATTCTGTTGCAATAAGGTATAATAAATCACAATTGGAAAGATATCTGCAAAGCAAGTGTTCCTCCCAAGTTAAAGAGTCAAACATCTAGACTGCAGCTGCAGTAGATGGAGGTTTTTTGTTACTTACTGCACCTCCAATATAAACTACAGGCTTCTTCAAAAGAAGCCAGGGAAAGCTCTTTCACCCTTGCACAGTCCTCTTTTGGAAATGTGCTCTACAGAGAAGAATTTATAAAAATTAAGAAATATGTTAGAATTCTTTGTGGTAGCACATAGTCACCAAAAATAAAATATGCCCCTATTTAAGATAATGAGAGTGTTGCCATTTCACTCCATGAAGCCAAAACTAGAATGCCAGACTGGCTGCTTTTTATTAAAGGAAGTCTGGAGTTTCTTTTACATTGTTCAGAACAAGCCCTAACCAAATCTCTGATCTGCTACATGTTACTGGCAAGAAAGATGTAAAAAAANTTAAAACAAAAAGTTAGCATGTCAACATAACATAATAACATATACAAAATAATAATTTTCTTTGTGGTGCTTTTTCTGTTCGGACATTGAAATTCAAAAGCATACTTCATAGCTCTTACCACAGTGTTTCTCCACTAACAATTAAAAGCTTCTATAAATTCAAATAAATCTAACAGAGTTGTAAAGTCTACTTTGAAATTTTCTGCCTTTTCCATATTTTTTTTTAATGGATGCATATATAGACATGTCAAATGTTCTTGTAATGGTTACAAATACCCTTGGCCTAGTCCAAAGGTTATTTGGTGTCTGTAAGTGGCTCCTGATGATGTTGGGGCCCTGAACCTGCTCTGCTCCTCTAACCTGACACAGCACTTAAACCAGTGCTTAATTTCAAGCACAGAAATAGATGACTGGCATCAGAAGGCTAACCTTGTGTGTAAATAATATCTAGGTTATCTATCAGCTCTTTACAGGAAAAGAATGAGCTTCAAATTGTGCTTAGGCTTCCATAGCTTCAGGGGCAAAAGTCACGTGAATCAATAAGACCCAGTGCATAGAAGAAAAGGGGATGAAATGCTCAGATAAAGAAAATTTAGTTTCAGAACTCAAAATTTATTGCAACTTTGACCTTGTAAAATGCTACCAACAGAACAGATAATGATGGAAATATTGCAGGTGTCAGGTGTCATTATAGCAAATAAATTCACAAAATAGTTGATGGCTTTATTTTGGTTTTGATGCAGGGGGGTTTTAATTCAATAACTTGCAGGGTTTTTTCTTAGCTACTTTATCGACTAGGCTGATGTGACCAAAGTCAGCCATCAGAGAATTGTTTAAAATTTGTCATGACAAAGTACTATATAGATTCTGGATTTTAGCAAGCAGCACAGAGAGAAACAGGCTTAGCAAACCCAACATAACCGGGAAGAAACCAGGCAGACAGTGTGGGGTGAGGTGTGGACTCCAGTAAGTACAACAGTTAAAAGGACCATGTCAATGCTGGGCAGAAAGTCATTGATAAAAGTTGGTTTGAGAGCTATTGTTATCCAGTAGAGATAGGTGGGAAAAGTGCAGTAGAGGCAGCCAAGAAGATCTCTGCCCAGAAGGCCCTCAAATGAGAGGTGACAATGTTAACAGAAATGGACAGATCTGATTCTTCTTTAGGTCATCCGTGTCCTCAGCAATTCCAGTCACTTCCACTTTCCTTCACTTAGATTTAACATCATTTTCCAGCAGCCTGAGTTAGCTTTCAGTCCAGCATTAGGAGCCTTGCAGAGCTTTAGCTGGATCTGCACAACCCCATTCTCTTCAACATAACTCAGCAAAAAGTTTTCATTGTAATTGGTGAGTTCATACAAATTTGTTTGGGTTTTTTTTTTTTTCTGAAAAAAGCTAAATATCTTTTCATAATTTCAAAATTGTATATGTGTTAGATTTTAGCTGTTTGGCATATCTGTCTTTTAAACTCAAACTCAATCATAAAAAGATTGTGAATTCTTAACACAGTAAGAGTTTGCCCAGAAAAATCAATATTGAAGAATGACAGCAAAGAGAGTCCTATAAGTAGTATGACTTTGCCATGTACTCAAGTATTTTTGGAGCCCAGACAGTACATTAAGAAGTGACAGATTCATGTAGTTTAGCTGGTGATTTATAAAGTTTGCTAGCTGATTTAATAGGGTGCTAGAAAGCGTTGTTGTTCAACCAAGTAAAGAGAATCATAAAATGGTAATGAATGTTATGACAGTTCATGAATATTTCATTTGGGGTCTCTTTCAGATGCCTGTTACTTTATCTCAAGATCTAGGAGTATATTGCATATAAATCTGATAGAGAGTAGAACTGCACAGTATGCCAAGAGACAGGCAGGAGAGGTTTGGTGAGAGCAGCATGGTTTGAGCAAGTGTCTCCAGAGCGCAGTATCGCAGTCAAGTCCGCTACAAAATGGTCAGGAAATGTAAAGTATCCAGGGCAGGGCTCTCTTATTTATTTGCTGTTTGTGCATTTAGGAACATCAGGTAGTGTCTTTCAAGCTCACCATCCTTACCTGTGACTTTTGAGAGGACGGTTTGGCTGTAAACTCACAGGAAAGCTTTTGTTGATAAGGTCAGAGGGATTCCCATCTCATTAATTGTCTCTTAAGAGCAACTTATGATGTGGACAGACATCTTCAGTAAGATAAATCTGTAAAAAAGACCTCCAGCTTTTCACCTTTAACCCGAAGTGCAGAATAATTTAAGTCCTGAACAGGTATATTTACCCTGTAGTCAATTATGTATTCCATCATTAATTTTGTAATAGGTCTTGAATACTTAAAACCAAATCATTTGTGTGATCCAATGCCAAATATTAATGAAAAAAAACAGAAAGATTTTTTGCTAGATAAGCTGTATTTCAATGTCATTTGATCCACACAAGCAAGATGGACCTACCTCATCATAGCAGTGATGTCCACCAGTGCTTTTACTGCTCTGCCTGGGGTTAGGGTTACACCAAGGGTTAGGGTTCTGGAAACCACAAAGCCCAGAGCTCCAGGCACACTGCAGCTGCAAAAGGCATGCCAAGGAGATCACAAAACTGCCAAAATATGGCTCCCTCCACAGCTTTCTCCTATTGTAAAAATCAGCGACCTCCATGGCAGGGAAGAACGACGCTTTGACTCCATGTGATCAGAAGACTGTTTTATTATTTTATAATACTATATTATTTTAAAGAAAACTATACTAAAACTATACTAAAGAATAGAAAAAAAGATATTTACTGAAGGCTTAACAGATAATAATAAAACTCGTGACTGTTTCCAGAGTCCAGACACAGTTCTTGTGACCATTGGTCAAGAAATTAAAACAATGCACACCGGAGTGCAGTCAAGGATCATCACTTCAGGGAAACAATTCCTAACACATTCCACATGAGCACAACGCAGGAGAAGCAAATGAGATAAGGATTATTTCCCCATCTCTGGCCTCTCTCTGCCTTTTCATCTTCCTAGGATAAAAATCCTGAGCGAAGGGATTATGTTCAGAGAACGTGGAGACCACAGTGGCATTTTTGTGATCCCCTTGGCGTGCCTTTTGCAGCTGCAGTGTGCCTGGGGCTCTGGGCTTTGTGGTTTTCAGAACCTTTACCTGAGGTGTAACCCCAACCCTAGGCAGAGCAGTCAAAGCAGCCTTGTGGAAATTCTCACATTTCCATTTCCTTGGCTGTTTCTTTGTGATAAACCCCTTTAAAACAATGGGCTTCTAACTTTATGCATTCTGAAGGCTTGCACCAAATGAAGCAATGAGAGAACAACATGTGAGGACAGGTCAACAACAGCACTATGCCAGAAGTTCAGTTTAATGGGAATTACACATTCAGAAGGGGTTAAAACAAATATGAAGGTCTTGAAGGGGCTTACACAGGTGTTTTATAGGTTTTCTGTCAGTGTTTGCATATAAAACCAGATTGAATCCCATCCCACAGACTGAAAGGTGTGGGATGAAGGGTTTTGTTTTAGCTAATAAATCCTTTCAGTGTTAACTGGTGGAATCTAATATTCAGCATTGGTTTTGTGTCTGTGGGAAGGACAAACTTGTACTGAGGAGGGAAAGGCTCTATTTACAATGACTTTGAAGGAAGATGTTAGGACAGATTCTCTGCCACTCACTGTGTTGGGGCTCAGCTTTGTACCAGTTGACATCATCCAAAAGACAAGACAGGAAGGGCATGGTATGAAAGCTGTGAGGCTTGCAGTTTTTCTGGTTAAATCATGTTTAAATCTGGTTAAATTTGTGAGGTACCTCACTTCAGTATTAAAATCTCTGTAGCACAAATTATTATAGTAGTATTATAGTAGAAAAAACCTAGAAGTTCATCAACAAGTTTGGTTTTACCACATGAATTTGGTGCTGCAAAACAAGCAAAAATATGTGGCCTCCCTAGTTTATCACATTTCATTATAACCAACACAAGCAACTGTGGTGCAGCCTCATATACGTAAACCCAAAGAAATATTTTTTTCTATTATTATTGCATCTTGGACAGTAAAGTATACTGATGTTCACAAATTTTTTGGGGACTTCTTCTGAAGAAGTCACCAAGATGGACAAAGAAATCGGAAAACATTTATGAAAAATTGCTTGTTCAGTTGTGGTTTGTGTCAAGGGCTGTTCTGCAAACTGGAAGGAGAGAAAGATATGCTGTCCTAGCAGATTTGACTTATGTTTACAGTAATTTGTCTGGCCACTGTTTATTACTTAATAATCAATCTTTATTATTACATTAATTCTAATTGGGATATGTGAAATATGCAGTGCATTGACCACATGACATCAGTTTACTTGCTGAATAATTTAAGCTGTTTCCTTCTAATGCCTTAGGCTGCAATATCATTACTTTTTGGCTGTCCTAATATTCAAGTTAAATTGATGTTATTTCACTTGTTATTACCTTCTTGACATGAAATTGTTTTTCAAATATGGAAATCTTGCTCAAATACTTCTACATGACAGAATTCTGCATTAGTCTATAATGTATCATAATAACAAAACAGTGCAACATAAAGCACTTGATTTGTTCTCTAACCTGTGCCAGCCTTCGCAGTGAGGGGACAAGAGATGCCAGAAGCAGAATTTTGGTCTGCATATTTTTTATGTATTCTTATCCATTTTTACAGAAGGCAGGGAATAATCTTTCTGATAATACAGAGGCAAGAAATGCACAAGGAGTAAATGGACAGGGTGATTTATCCCACTTCACACTGCTTTATAAGCAGTATGTATCACTCCTGTAAGTCGTCTTCTGCTTAAAGAATTGTAAGAAATATATCTCACTATTACTTTTATTGATAAAACAGACAAACCACCTTAATTCATTCTTCATCCAGAGCCTTTTATCACAGCATGGTTGTGATTAGGATTCTGATCACCGTGTGCCACTCTGAGATTGAGAGGCTCTATCTACTCATCTATTATTCTTCACGAAGCAAAGCTCCAGTGTACCATCTGTTTTCTTACTGAATCTTGCATGTAGCTGCAAAGAGCTGGTCACCAGAGATTAAGTCTGGCAAGGAAGCTCTTGGTTTGCATGGGGATAGCTAAGCATTCACTGCTATTGGCCTCTTTAAGTTTCAGATGAAATAAGCTACTGTTCTCTGCTGTATTTCAATTTTTATTTTATCTGGTATTTATTTATGTATGACTTTTATTTAATTTTTATCTGATCATAATTGATTTTGTATTTTTCTTGCTTTTTTCCCAACAAAAAACCACTTGGAAAAACCCCCAAGGAGTCATAAATAACCATGCTATAGAGCTTTAATTGAGGAGAGGTCTGTCTTGCATTTTGTAAGATCTGGATTATCAAAGGCTGTTTTATGCTGGTGGTGCCTGCCCACCTTTTGACACAGGGAACAGAAATGGTTCCTGGTATAAACATGCTCAGATAAAACACAGTATCAGCAGCCTGCTGGACATACCTGAATACCATCATCCTATGATTCCTCTTCCTCACCAGGCTGTATAGACACCTTTGCTTTATTTTAGGAATGTAGGATTGACAGGAAGCAGCTGAATCCCTCAGGCACTGCAAGTTTACATCAGGCTGTACACAGTTAAGGGACAAGGGGCTGAGCACTGTGTAGGGCTGGGATGTGGCTATTTGCAGAGCCCCCAACATCCCTGCCCTGTGTCTGGTGCTGAGCAGAGGTGTAGCTCTACCAGCTCACTGCCACTGAGCTCTCCCCACCTTCCTTGAGGCTTTTTTCCTTTAAACTACACAATTCTATTGGAGCTTCACAACCTGGAGTATTTTATAATAGTCTGTGCTATTCCCCAAAGAGCAATAAAAAGTAGCTTTTGAGGCTCCTCTTTTTGATCCATTATTTAGAGCCTAATTTGTGCTGTCTGCAATCCCCACATCAGTGCCAGTGGTCCTGCAGTTCTGCAAATTCCCTTCAGGAATAGACTAAAATCATAAATCATTTTGTAGGAGGTATTTAGATATCATCATAGCACAATTTTTTTCAATCTGCTCCTCTTACCATGGATTTGATTTTTATAGCAGAGGAGGGCTGTCTGAGGAAACAACTCTATTTCTTACTGACTCTCAACTTCCAGATTAAATTTTTACTTGGCAACAAAACTTCCTTTCCCAAGATGATGGTTATACTGTATTGGTCCTGGGCTCAACTCAAGCAAACATTTGTGTTTGTACAAAACCTGGCTATTTTCCTCATATGCTCAGTAGGACACTGGGAACTGAGCCATACAGAGTCAGCAAGACCTGGGCAGGTTCTACATCAAGCAATGCAAGTTATTAGACTATGTCAGTAGAAGCAAGTGAGTTTATTTTTGCTTCATTCCTGTAAATGACAGCTTTATTATATGTGCACATTTGAGCAATCAATCTTTTTTTTCTTTTTTTTTTTTTTTTTTTTTTTTTTTTTTTTTTTTTTTTTTTTGGTCTCCTTCTCCAGCAGGAGTAAAAACATTCTTCTCTTTAAATATGCCAAGGCCTTTTTTCACTCGGATTTAATTTATTTTGTGATATCCAGTGTTTTGCCTGACACAGCAGGCCAGTGAAGCCACATGGCAGTCTGATAGTGCATCATGATTCACTCAAAGCTGCACACACCAATTGACAAAACTCGTCAGTGACAGAGTCTTTAGCCCCAGCACCTCTCAGTCTAAGTGCTAATGATCCTGCATGGTGCAAATCCACAGAGACATGGGCATGCTGCTGGCAAGACTTGAGCAGAGGTTTTGCAAGCTTCATCTCTGCATCACCAAGGAATTTTGTGTGAGCTTTAAAGCAGCCTAGAAGGCAAATTTGTTGAGTGAGAGGGTGAGGATGTGTATGAGAGTGTAAGTTACACAAGAGGCTGCATAACTCCCCTTCCTCCTGGGTGATGGGCTCTCACAGGGGTTCAAAAGGTACACAGAGGTTTGATCCTTACTTCAAACACTACAGGCATGTCTTAGATTAAGTAGTCCTTGAAAAGTTCATCCAGAATGCTGCTCAAAGGAACACCCCATTAGCTGTAATGCTGTATTACCTTGTTTCACTACATAGTCCCTTTCTGAAAAATCTTTTTTTTTCCCCTTTCCTGGTCCTTTCTTTTCTTTTATTCATTTTTTGTTTTCATTAATCTGGATGTTGAATAGCTCACGGAACAGGAAGTACAAAGATTTCTGAAAACGTCCAGAAAAAGTTTTCTCCAAGTCTTCAAGCAGGAGCTGAGAATCCCATTGTGTGCATTTTACAAACAGCTGGACAGAACAAAACCCTTCAAAGAGAGCAAATTCTGAAAACTAAAGATAGCATGTCAGAAATCAGTCAAAATAAAGTGATATTTATTCACCCATTGCTCTGGGACTGTATAAATTGGTGTCAGTGCTAAAAGTACAGCATTTTGCTGTCATCTATGACTCTTACCCATGATGCTGTGAACTGGTTATCAAAAAGAGCAGCTAGAAGTTATTCACAGTATCTGGGGGGACAGACAAGGCAATGAGGGATCCTTTCTTCTCTGACCTATGGTCTCCAAAGCAGCAACAGTCCCAGAGACATGAGCTTCTGTTTCTCCCAGTGCTGGTGGCTCTTCTTTGTGGGTGTTTAGTTTTGTCATCTCTCCAAAAGAGTTGTTAATCATCAACACCAGCTGAAAAAACCTGGCATGATCTTATGTAACAGGCTAAAACAATCACTAACAGGGGTGGTTGGCCACAGAAATCATCACTCACATTTCTTTACTCGGAACCTCTAACCCTGGGATATCACAGGAGGTCAAGGCCATGTTAGAATTTTAACCACCTGAACCCATTTATGCCACTGCAGTGATCCCCATCACAGTGCAGTAGCTGAGTAATGCTTCCCCTGGAACTGGGTGCACTCTCAGCCTTCAGGCTGGAAGGGGCTGTATGCAAGGGAGTCTGTTATCTGAATTCCTGCAACCCTCCCCCTACCCCATCCACGCCAGTCTGACTTCTGTCTACACTGTTGTTTGTTTGTCTGGGGGGTTTTTATTATCCATCCTTCCATTATCAAAATTGTTGTTGCAAAATGTATTACCTAACCAAATCCAACGTCTGAAATAATGAGTGAAAAATGAATTAAAGGGGGTACCTGCTGCTTTGGATTCTGATATCAAAACCATGTGTGACATAATCCCACTGGTCAGAAGCAGCAGAGTGAGCTGCTAATGGACATGTTATCTGTGAAATACAGCTATTGCCTTTCCACAGATTGCTTGGGGGAAAACTACAGAACAGTGAATTCTCACATTTCAGACTCCTTCTTGATAAAAATAAATATGTTTGATTATTCAAATATATGCTGATTGAAAAACAACATTCAAAATAGATATTAAAAATTGAAATGGCAAGATGTTTTCATGCTTGGAGCCTAGAGCATGCAAGGTTCATATTCATGATCGTTTCTGCATTAAAGACTCTCTATGGCACTGAACAGCTCTGTCAGATGCTCAGAGTGGCCACACAACATGGCAATCAGCTTGATGGTAGGAAGATCCTTAAGCAGCTCTTGAGGGTGTGGGTTTGGTCCCCAGGGTCAGTTTCTTGCCTCTAAATCAGCAGAAATTTGTTTTATGTTTCAAATTATGCTTTGTAGGCACACTGGGAGCAAACATAACACTCTTGTGATGGACACCATAGGTGTACATGAATATCATGGATGTAACTATCAAATTTCTAACTTTGCTGTGCTCAATACCCAGGTCTGAAATCCATGCAGAAATTGAAAAATTGATATAGAAAATTTAGAGAAAATAAAACTATAGAAATACAGGAAGTACAGATTTTTATTTAATAAAAAGTAGAAATTGCAATTCAAAAGATACTGTTCTAAACTTCATTCCACTTGAAGGGATTTATTTATTTTTAATAATTATTGAAAAGCACAGACAATACTTGGACTTTATGCATGTGACATGGCTAACTTGAGCTACTGTAAAACACATAGTGATGGCAACTGGAAGTTGTCTTGTAGGGAAACAGCAATTTAGAAAAGCAAAGTTGAAGCTTCCCTTTCTGTGGTGAAAACTAATCTGTGTCTCTTAACCTATGGCTTTTATCATGAAATGTGTATGAGGGGGATGAAGGAGTTTAGGGAAGCAAGGCAGTGGGTACATACTTCATTTTATTTATTTAATATCTTGAATTATTAAAAAGATAGGTGCTGTTTGGAAAATAGTTTTCCATTGTTGTATGAACTATCAGGGATTGAACCATGAAGGATTAAAATAGAATGAATTTTGTTATATTTATACGTAGAGTGAACATACGCCTACAAATACATGATAACAATATGAACAGGCATTAATTACTTTAGGATTAATTCCTTTTTAAACACTAAATGCAGAAGATTGCAAAGCAGAGGAACTCTTTGCTAAATGACACTTAACTCTAGGGCAAACTCTCCTGGCAGGCTATAGTGTTTTTAATCCATAGGTCACTCACTTGAACCTGTCTCAAAATGCTAATCATTGGTGGAGGCTCAAGGATCTCTTCACTGATCTAGAGATTTGTGTTCAGAAAAGGGCAAAAAAATGCATGAATAAAATGAAAGATTAAAGAAAAATTTAAAAAAAATTTAAAAAAAAAAAAAAAAGAGAGAGAGAAAAATGCAGTGATCTTCTATATCATAGCAAGGACCTGGGACAAAATACCAAACCAATTCCTCCTTAAGGAAATTGTCTGTCTTTGCCTATAAAGGTAGCTTTGAAAGAAAAGTATTATATTTACTTTTCAGATAGTATCTATTATATGAATAAATTTTAAAATAGCATTATAGGGCAATGTATGCCCCTAATTAATGAGCAAAAGCCTGTGACTTTACTATCCACTTTGGATTAGGAATTTTGATTTTAATCTTTTCATCTAATGATACTATCTTTGTACATGATATTAGAGGGTTTTTTATTGTTTTGTGGTTTGTTTTGTTTTTTTTTTTTCTTGGCCATGGACTACTGAACTACAACTAAGATTTGATTAAGCTGCCTCTATCCTAGGCTGTGCTTGACTCAGAATAGAATCAATTCTAGAACAATTGCTCTTTGCAGAATTCCAAGCTGAAGAAAAATAGAGCCTTATTTAGTCCAGCCTCATATTGTGCTCCACTTTCAAATACTGACTATGAGATGTCCACACGGGGATTTAAGTGTGCTCTGCATTTGCAGCATAAATTTCTCTGCACAGCATTCTCACATAAGTATGGGATCAGGCCTTGGAACATAACTACTTGCAGGCTACTCTTGCAGTTCCTGTGGCACCTCCCTGCTGGACAGTCACTCTTTTGCAGTCAGTGGGTTTTACATTCTTCCAGCTCTCAGCAGAGCAATGATGCCAGTCACAACTTGGTCTGCAACTCTAGAGTAGGGGAGTCCTCATTTTCTGAGATGAGAATTGTCTGAGAAAATTCATAATATTTTGCTTGTTAATTTATTAAGCCTCTTACTAGCACTAGTAGTACCTGGAAGGTCCTTTGGTATTAATCAGACTCCATTCAGAGCCACCTCACAGAGCCTTTATTCCTGTCACCTTTGCAGGGACACCTCACATGGTCCTGCAGAGCCAAGCTCTGATTCATCAGGATAATTCCCTTTTCACTGCCCTGAGTGGGCCAAAGGCTGAGCTCCCATGTGGGTCCTGGCTCTGCCAAGCCCACACTGGGTGTGTGCCAGCCCTGCCTGGGACCAGGGACATCTCCCACCTGCTGAGGACCTGGTTCTACACTGAGTCAGTCTCCTCTTTGTGACACCCACTCCTCAAAGGTCCTTTCTCCAGTGCTGGACTCATTTTTTATGGTGACATTATTTTTGGTCATCTGACAGGTCAGGTAAAGAGCAAACTTGGAACTAGAATTTCTTAAACATGCAGTTGGATAGCAGGTGAATTTTTTGTAATGAATGTGTCTATTAATTTAGATCCTGAAAATAATTCAGGACATCATGATGTCAAAGACATCAACTTTTTTGGGTGTTTTTCAGATAAGTTGAAATTGCTGCTGCTCCTACTTTCCTCTTTTGCACTACTCATTTCCTATCAGAGTAAGGATACTATTTTTTGCAGTAGAAAAAGGTTATATTTTAGTCTTCATGCTTCTAACTTTACTATATCCTATTTCTTGACTCAGATCTCAGTTTCTGACAGTGTGTGACTAAGAGTCAGTGACTTTCTTTTGCTGCAGTCCAGTTTCCCAATATGTTTCAGCATTCTTAGTTGCCCCTCCACTTCTGCAATGGAACTGACCTTGTTATCCACAGTGGCAATGGCAGACATATAAATAAAAATAGGCAAACTGGCAGACAGATGCTGACTACACTGCCACAATTATGCTGTTATATGTACTTCTGGAAATTGGATAACCTGTACAGGGCATTATTTTCAGGTTGTTAACAATATTTTATGACATTTTGACTCCTGAAGCATGGCAAATTCGTGTACTGTCAATAATTAAATTCACACCATAATTTCTGACTATTTAATAAAAAGAAATTTCTCTTTAGCAAGTAAAATAACAAAATGATGACTCTGGGCAGTCAAAGATTTTAATTTAATTAGTATTTATTGATCTGCCTGTGATCCAGGACATAAATCCAGTTATATATAACATACAAAAATCATATCTGCTTCCTTCTGCCAAAGTTTACAAATGCTCTCTCTGCTTCTTTGTTGCAATAGCTTAGATCTTCAATAGGACCACTGACGGCCATATGACCTCAGAGGTGCACTCTTGATTGAATGATCTTAACTTCCTTAAGTAGTCTTGAGTGCATAACTTTTTGTTAATTAAGCTCTGGATAGATGCTTTTATTCAGCAAAGGGTTTCAGGATGCTGGTGTGTGCAGCTTCTGGGATGATTAGACGATTATCTTTCAGGAGGGCATTGCTGGACCATTCTGCTTGATAGTTCATCACCATTATCTCTCATTAAGAGTCTAGCCTGCACAAAGAACAAGGAAAGTTTTCTCATCCTCATTATTTTCCAAACCACTAATTCCCTGACAAGAATATTTGTAAATGCAAGTTGTTCATTACAATAGCTAGGTGAAAATGTGACCTAAGACTATTGCTCTCTAAAACAAATTACAGATTCAAACATAACAGTCATGTTTTTCATAAAGTGAAAAACACTAACTATTATATACTTTGAGCTTAGAAAATACCTTTTAGGTCACAGGTATTTATGTACCTAAATGCAGAAGTTACTAACACTTTAATTCAAATGTAATCTGTTATCTCTGTCACTTCTTTAATCCTAAGAAGTTTAGAGACCATTAAATTATAAAACTCTGTTATTAGATACAGTAAATTGGGGGAGCAATCATTTGGCAAGCCACACCCAGAAAGTAATATCAATCTATTAGAAACTATGTACATCATGTCTGAGAAGAGATCAGTTACATGCTAAAAATCTCTTTTGGCTGTATATATTTTTTTAAATAAGTGATGTAATTTGAATGTGCTGCTTTCAGACTATCAAAAGGCTAAGCCATACCTAAACTTTCATGTTGCTATTCTGGTTAATATTTATATTGACAAGTGTCTGGCAGGAACAGGCATGAAATGCTTCACTCTACATAATGTTGCAGCCTGGTAGTGTGTGCTTGGAAAAGGAAAACTGGACATTATGCAAACAGACTCAAAATGAGTAATTCACACCTCCTCTCCGAAGCACTTACAGGAAATACAGTAAATCAGGAGGCTGTCTGGGTCTATATGTCACAACACAAATGTCCAGACCGAGACTGAAGAGGCTGATCTGCACCCTCTAGTGACCCAAACTTGTTGACACATTGGCAGCTACAAATTACTAAATTACTTGGAACGTTTCTCCCCTAGTCAAGACATTTATCGTTCTATTACTGGTTTAGGGCAAATAATCAAACAATTTCAATAAAACTGGGAAAACCTGGACTGCAGCAGGACATGTAGAAGCCTCCACGGACCTTAGGTGTTGACTTCTCGCACGTGCCAGCCCAGCTGTGAGCAGCTGTACAAGGTGCAAAACAGGCCCATAAGGTCCGTGCTCCCAGCCGCCCATCCCCAAAATCGGCAGTCCTGGCTCACAGCCCGGGGGTCTGTGAGCTCCAGGCAATCCCTGCAAGGGAGGGCTGTGCTGCTCCCAGCTTCCTGCAGCTGTGCAGCAGGATTGCTGTACGGATTAGCCCAGGGCAGCCTCGAGTGCATGTTCCAAAAATAAAGGCAGCTCTAGTAATCTGCTGTGGCAAGCGTGCGTGTATACGATACGCATTTACTGCAAGCCTAGTGATTTAATAGGATTAAATTCTGATCAGCAGAGAGAAGATTGATCATAGTAATGAGAAGATGGGTAGAGTACATCTGGCTCAGTGGCAAACTGGCTTGAGGAAGAAAGTGATACAGTTCAGTGTACATTATGAAGGAATCATATTGCACCTCAGGCTTATTCGCTATATTAAGTGAGCAATAGTGTAGGAAAATTGGATAGGCTTGCATTCTCCTTTTTAGGTAAGCATCTAATGCTTTGCTGTGATACTTTATTTGCTTTTCAGTTCTAGGCATGAAATGAAGTGTTCAAAATAATATGGTCAAAAAAGCAGATTTACAAACAGAGAAGAATTCCCAGCCCAGCAGCAAATGTAGTACCACAGAATGCAGTGTCGGGTGAAGATTATCACGAAGCAGTTTTCATGGCTGGATTCAAAGTGTACATTTTCAGTAGCAGTGAACCTGACAGGGAAATCATCTGAGAAGGAATAGACTCTCAGTGTTGCCAAACTCCAAGGCAACTCTCCAAAGGGGACAGCTCACAGCATACAGATGAAGTAAAGGAAACTACAGGGGGTTAGACTCTGGGAAAGTATAGTATAGGTGGTCTTAGAGGTAAAGCAAGCAGAGAAAGTTCAAGCAGTGGGCTCCAGGGAATTACCAAGGAGAATAATTAAAAATTTGGAGGAATGCTAATGTGCTGAACTAAGAAAAAGAGAAAATGTGAAAAAAAAAAAAAAGTAGGTCAAGGGAGTAAAAAAGGTAGTGAAACCTGACGACTGCAAATGTGCTTTCCTGCCCTCCTGGCATCCTCAAAATTGATAAGGAGAGATTGGGAGAAAGCAGGCTGTGCATCTAGCATATTGAAGTGCAACTGGCAGACACTTTTAATGAAAAACAGTAATTGGAAAATGTTCTCTTCAAAACTACTTTTGCCAGAGGTGTTTTGTCAAGTTTCTTTTCCTGTTCTATTTTGTTTTTCTAGTACTTTTTTGGTGGCGGGGCAGTTGCTGTTGGTTTGGTGGAGTTTTTTTGGCGAAAAGTTTTATTTTAATGTGGCCATTCTGTCACCTTTGCATTGCTGCATTTCAGTTTTGATTTGCTTCTTTGAAAGTGTAACAGAACTTTAGTTAAACCTGGAAGTTTATCAGACATTGAATGTGCAATTTTTGAACTAAGGAAAAAGCTTATAAAGAAATCAATACATGAGCTCAGGAAGTGTAAAAAAACACTTAACAAAAGGAAAATTAAGATGTTTTTTAAAAGTTGCAAGCATCTTTTTTATGCCATTGCATTTTATTTTTGCCATGTTTAGTAATAAGTCTCTACGAAGGATCCAAGGGTCCATCTTTTTCTTAGTTCACATCCTGAAGCAGAAGCAGTAAATAACAACTTCCCTAATGTTCATTATCTGATTAAAGAAATTGAGGCATGTAACAGTGCAGAGGTTAAAAGACAGGGAGGATTAAAGGATGAGTGTAGCTAATTCAGGAAACAGCCCTGCAAGCAATTACATACATGGTTAACTTTGAGCACTTCAGCATTAATAGGACTGCTCACATGCTTAAGTTGAGCACATGTGCTTATGAACTGGAGCTTGAAGACCACGTCCTGTGAGATGTTGAGGACGTTTTAAACATGGAAGGCAACAGGATCACCCTGTTCCAGCAGGAGCTGTGGATATGGTGCACTTCCTGGTACCAGGCTTCAGGACAGGGCAGCAGAAGCTAATTGGGAAGAGATTGCTCACCCAGGTTTCATGTTAAGTCTTCCTAGGTAAATACTGGAGAGCATTTCTTTACAGAATCATTTTGAATCAAGCCTTCATTGATAAGCATTTACTTTTAACAAGCTCCCCTTTAATACTGAAATTAAGAATGTTTTCTACTCTATCATTCAGCAATGTAGGATAAAAAAAACCAAGGGACCCATTCCTCTGGGATAGGTTGGTAGAAACTATGGTGCTTGCAAGAAGTGGGCTGTGACAAGGTGAAGTTTTACTTCTCAAGCTCTATTTCAAGCAGCAGCATAGAGTGAGCTACCTTGTTCACTCACTTGGACTCTTGTCAAGGTCACAGTACAGCCCAACACAACCAAAACCTCATGCCCAAAGGATATATAGCAAGTGAGTCTACATTTGATCCATTGTTCCCTAGATTAAAGTCAGTGCCCCTTGTCTGTCCAGTAGTGGTCTTCTTTTTGATTTAGAAAAGGCATAGAATCATTGATCCAGTAGGATTTGATGTCTTCACCAGTTTAAATTTTAGAAGCAGAATTATCTGTAACTTAACCAAAGGAATCAAATGTAATTTTGTCACATCTTCTGATGGTCTTAACTGCCCATGCTAGCTGGGAAAATATTTCTTGCATTTTGTTTGGTTTGCTCTTTCCAAGAAGAAGAAATGGCTGTGAATATCTTTTCTTGCATTTGTTTTTTTTTCTTCTCCTGATGTGCCAAAAGGAAAGGGCTTGTTTGGCATCACGTTCTGTGTCATTTATGGTCTTTCTATATCATTTCCAGAGAAAGAAATAGTTGTTGACACTGATTTGGAAATTAGGATTAAACTGTTGGCATCATAACTGCTAAGCAGTTGAGCAGAGAGTAAAATGATGGAAAGTGAGAACACAGCCTTATCTTAGGCAGAGTATATCTCAGTGTCCTATAGTTTCCTCAGTTGGAATCCATTAAAATGTCTAGATGTCTGCTTTGTATTTATTTGTTTTTCAATTCAAAGGAGATTACCTTTTTTAAACTAGGCACTGTAAAAACTTTAGTACTGATGTTTTCTCAGCTGCTGTCCTCACCAGTGAGACTCCATTAGTAGTGGCAATTGTGCAAATTCAGAGGCAGGGAGAAGAAGGCATGGAGGAGAGGAGGAAATGATTGATTGGGCTATCAGAGAAAATGTCCTTTGACATGAAACTCTTCATTATTGTTGATTTGACTGTCTGAGGCAGTCCCTGAAGAGACACTCAGAGGGATGGGACTTAGAAGGATAGTCCCTTCTCTTCTCCTGGTTGTTGTTCCACTTTGGGGTGCAAATTCTGGAGCAAACAAACTGGGAGATTATACATGCCAGCAGCAGTATATGGCAGCTTGGCATTAAATTCCTACTCACTACAAACATCTCTCATTTCACAGAAACACCATTCTCCTCACTATTAGCAAGTTTTCCATACCCTGCAGGAGTAAATAGCTTTGCCCTAAGAACTCCTCCCAGTAGAAGGTGATATTGTCCTGCCTTCCTCCTCAGCTCTCACATTAGCCAGATAATGCTGGCAATAATTTCTCTTCTTCCTTTTTTGAGAAAGTGTCCATTAGCAAGTCAGATTCTCCCCACTGTGTTGTGTTGCCCCACTTACATGCTCCCATGTACATTTTGAAAATAAATAGGTTTTCTTAAAAGGTAAAAATCACATTTAACATTTTCAGCAGTACCTTTTATGCGCTGGTAAGTCCTGCACTGCTAGTGTGGATGCCCCTGTTAATATGAGAAGGGCCAGGTGACATCCCTCTTTTCTGCAGCTGTTTTGTCACAGTTCTGCTGCTAACATCTTGTCAATGTACTGCTTCTTGGCAAGTTTTAGTTACATTTGAATGCATACTGCCACAACTCTAGTGCCCCTGTAAAGGAGAGGATTGTTTCCATAGCCTGTGCAGAGGGCTGGCAGCTCACCTCTCCTCTGTGTGTCAGTTCCTGACACCTTTCCCTCACCACTCACCCCTACTTGTCTCCGAAGGGCTCTGCCTGGCCCAGGCTGTGCGCAGGGCTCGGCAGGAGCTCAGAGCTGGTTTCTGTGTACCTGGGAGGCCACTGCTGGCTCCTTCCCCTTCATGGTTCCCTTCATTCGACCCCTTGGAGCTGCTGCCTCCTGGGAGCCGTGAGCATCTGCATGGTGATGTATGCCAGGCTCACCTGGGCAAGCCTCTGCCACAGCAACCTGCCAGCAGCGGCTGTGGCCTGTGGAGCAGAGAGGAAAATTTGGCCTTTGCTCTGCCCTGGAGTTGCCTCTTAGAATTTCCAATGACAGTATCTTCTAAAGGCCCTAATTCTTCTTAAACCTTGTGTAATTCAACATCAAAGATCATATCCAGCTGTGTTCACTATTGCTTTTTTCTCTCTTCGGATCCAAATCTGTCGCTAACTGCATTTTCAACTTTTTCAAGTTGCTCTGTCTTTTGAAGTGTCACTATGCCTGTGTTCCCCACAGCCTATTCCCCAACCTGCTTTGCACTGTTATCAAGGACTGAGTGATCCTTTGTCCCAAATCCTCAAAGGAATATTTCAGCTCTTTCTTTATCCGTTTCTGAGACAGCTCTGTCCCTTGGCCTGTGCACTTCTTAATTTACTCTTAACATTCAATGCATTTTTCTATGGGCACTTAAAATTCACTCTTAACTTTCCTCATTTCAATCAACATTCACACAGGGACACTTACATGTGTCTTGAATTGTCATTTTATTAAAACCCTTTGCTCCTTTACCATTTCAATTACCATTCTGTATAATATCATTTGCATTTGCATGGTACCTTCACCCATAAAAGACAAAAGTTTTTATTCTCCCTTAACAGATGGGTAAAATGGAATCACAGAGATTAGAAAGATGTCTTTGCAGCTCAGTACAACTATATGGTCTCCAATTCGAGAGCTTAATTACATTAGAGGAAAATACTGTAAGCACAATGGATTGACATGTAAATCAAAGTGATATAAATTACAGATCTGAATCATGAAATCTTAATTTGAATAACTGCTTTTAATCTTGATTTGCATTCGCACTTTCCCTTGTTATTCTAAAAATGTTTGCTCTTAATGGAATGCATAATCTTTCAAAATTGCAACTGCACATAGTCTTTACTCTGGGTGGAGATTTCTCACTACATACTGTTCATACATGTTTATTTAAACAGAGAATTCAACATATATTTATTCATATTCTATTGTAGAAACCTTAAATTACATTAGTTCATTACATCTTCATTTTTAGTAGTCAAGCTGTTTTTTAATTTGTATCAAGCTGAATGTACAATTACAGCACACAAAGTGTATGAACTGAGATTTGGAAAATATGCTGTGAGTAACCCCTTTTTTTCTTTAAGTATCAATAGTATCATTTATTAAAATATGTATTTGCATTACATTTATATTGACTAACTTAGTGAATGCAGAGCTTGTTTCTTGTTGCTCTAAGCGACATATTAGGACTCCAAATGTGCAGTAGAGGTCTAATGAGATTTTCAAAACTGCACTGAAAATCAAGTTCCTGCTTCCAAAGGAATCGATGCATACAAGGTGACCTGTAGGTAGTCTTGAAAATTCCCAGAGGCATCTGTGTGCAAATGTTCTCCAAATCTGTACTGGGGACCTTCAGTTTTCTGAAATTAGTTGAGTTTATCCTCACTTTCTGTGTCTATTCATGGATTTTGTAATAACAAAATAGGCTGTTCTTTTTGACTCGAAATTGATCTCATTACTGTGTGTGACTTATTTGGAAAAGAAGTGCATGTTCTCTCTGCTCCTGCAGAACTGCAGCACAAAGTCATTTGGCCAAAAGCTTTTCTGCATTCCTGAAAATACTTACACCTACAAAAGTAAACAGAACCTATCATCTGTGCTGGTACAAAGATAAATATAGAAGATATTAGTAGCACATTATGTATGCTGTTAATAAAGTGATTGAGATAAAGTAAAGTAAAATAATGTTTTGGTGATACTGCATATAATTTGAAAAGCAACATTCTTTAACTCATTTTTGAGTCGGGTCCCTATTAATTAAACAGGACTTTGTTTAGCAGTAAATTATATGAAGTCCAAGTCTTACCATTTGCTTGGTGGACACATAACTTCACATTAAATTTTAAATAGTTTTCAAATTATTTTACTACTTTTTTTTTTTTTTACTTTTTTTTTTATTATCTTTATTTCAATGAAGAAATATTTTTGTCATTTGTTTTTCCCTTGAGCTAGCAGTAAGGCTGAGGAAACTTTTCAGATTTTCTCAGCCCCAAACCCTGGTTTCTATTCATGGTCATCCAAACCCTTCTGAAATCCCTGAGAGCTGCAGTCTTGATGGGTGACTCCTCATCCCTTTTCCTGTGCAGGGGGTTCTGCTATTGCTTATCCTCTAAGTGGCTTTTATTAGAAAATTATTAACAAGTTTCTCAAAGTATTAGATCTTTCTCCAACTAACACAAGGAGAAGAAACAATCAGAAAAAAAATAGAGTAGTTTTCTGTGCAATCTGCATGCACAAAGTGTGTCCCAAGAGATGTGAGAGGAGACAGAAATGGCAAAGGGATGCCTGAGGGAGATGGGATGGGTCAGCCTGGGCACAAGGGGAAGATGTCCCTGTGGCATTAGGGAATCAGACCCCTTCATGCCTCTGTGGCTGCCCATCTGGGGGCCTCAGGGCTGCAAAATTGGTGAGTTCCTCAGAAGGCTGTGCCCTGAGCAGGACATTACTGGAACTGGCTGTGCCCTGAGCAGGGCACCCCTGGACCAGCAAAACAGGTGCAGCTGCCCCTGACATCCCCCCAAACCAAGGGAGCTCCTCACAACAGCCGTGTGCCAAAATTTCCACCTGACCTGCCCTAATGCAGACACCACAAAACATTCCCCAGAAAAGGACATTTCTTATGATGTGACAATTGTCATGCTGTGTAAAAGGAAAAGTACGTTTCAGTTTGACATACTGAGAATTACTATTTCATTTCTTACTGCTAATTTTAAATAATTCTCATTTTATTCTAAAGAATGACGTTTTAAGGGCTTTAAGAAAGAAATGTTTCATATTTTAATCAAAGGAAATGTTTCATTGTGTTTGAGGGTTTTTCCTTTCTTCCTTCTTTCCTTTTCCTTGCATCTTGCTGCAAATTTGAGCTCTCCTTAGTTTTGTTTCAGGTTAATTCCATACAATTTTCATTTTGACAGATCTTTAGGCAAATCACAGTATCTGTTATTTATACAGCTCTGTGTGTTAAAGCAGTGATATTCACTGCTCAGTGCTTTAAGGACAAATTGAGGCCCTAATCCTGTAAAGACCTACCTATTTTTATGGGCAGAACTGCTTACTGAGCATAAAGTTAATCACATTAAGCTTGTAAAGCACTAGAGATTCTAGAATGGAAAACATTAGAGATGTGCAAAGTAGTAATTTGACTTTCAAACACTTCTCCCTTTCTCTGCCTTCTCCTGTTGAAGGATGGGGGACTCATTCAAGTGGACTAAAAAAAATTTAGTTAGAATCTCATTTTTGCATTTTTTCATTCATTTTTTGCAAAAAATATATTTTTTATACTAGTTGTATGTCAGTTTAAAATAATGTCTGACAGCTCCATTCAACATCAAATATTTTATTTTGATCATTAAAAATACACTATTTTCTACATGTCTCCACATATAGCTCTGTGGGGACATGTAGATTATTATTGCTCACCTTAGTTCAGAGGGTGCTCTCAGGAAATCTTTTTACAGCTGGGATGATGCCCTATCTGCTCTCCTTTCTCTCCTCCCTGTTCTCTGCAGAACTCAGATCCCAGAGCTACTGACAAACCAAAAGACATCGCGCTCTTTGCTGAACCCTCTGTGCCCTCTCTCCCACCCAGAGAGCCTGGGAGCCTGCTCTGTGGGGACTTCACTCAGTGGCACAGGTGGCACTTGTCACTGTCCTTTTTTTGGTATGTGGGGCAAAACAGTCCTCCATCAGTCTGAGAATGCTTTCCATTCAAACAAGTGAGATACAATAAGGTGTGCTTCATCTCAGGTTTTTGCCTCAACCAGAGTTTGAAATGGACTTTCCTCAAAATTCTCAAAATATATTCTAAAAGAGTAGGAGGTGTTGATTTTGGCATCCACTGGGCCATACTCCTCCTAATTTCTTTCTTTTGCTGGAATTTTCATCCTCTTTGCTGTAATTTGGCTGCACTTTCTCATCACTCAAACAAAATCAGCCTCTGAGACCTCCACACACGGTACCTGATAGATACAGGTTGGAAACAAAAGGTATTGTTCCCATGCTGGGCAAGACAGACATAGAAGTAAAGAGATAAAGCTTTTGCTAGGGCTGGGGATCTGAGAACCACTGAAAGGTGTGTGACATGCAGGTGTAAATCCAGGTATTCACACCGTGCAAACAGCTGGACTTTGGCGTGGGTGGCATCAGGTAGAGCTAGAGCATCCCTTGTACACAGCTGGCATGGCAGGGAAGCTGTACCAAACCTCAGGACAAAATTCAGATTTGATCCTTGGGGTAGGAGCCCAGTTTGAACGTCCCCGGCGCTGCTGGTCGCTGTTTGTCACCACGGGCTTCAAAGGTTACCTGGGCTCTGGCAGGGCAGGTCCCCACGGGCACGTGGCTCCCAGGGCTGGCCTTCATTGCCTCTGCAGCACTGCCAGAGCAGCCCGGCTGCCAGAGGCCCCAGAACACACTCAAGACACGCTGACAGAGGGGATTTTTTGGCTGGTGGAGCTGCAGCACATTCCTGACTGACATAAGTGAAGGCGGCATTTTTCTGCTGACATAGCTGAGCACAGAGGTCTGCCAGTGTAGCTGAGAGAACTAGAATTGTGGACTAATTTTTTTATTTAAAAAATTAGTATCTATCATGATTGTTCCAGAAATCTTGAAAATATGAGACCGAAATGCCCTAGAACTATAAAAAAATGTAAATCAAGTATTATAATTTAAAAATCTCATTATTTGCAGTAATGGGGAAGCACAGGTCATGATTTATTTTATTTTTTCTTGCAATGAGAAACATTGCTCTTTGATTCGTGAGAGCCCTTTCCTTGTGGCCTGAAGCCAGTGGAGTCATGTGTTGACACAAGTCTCCATTACTTGGGCAGAGTCAGGGTGTAAACAGCACATAACATTTGCTTAAAGGTTCAAACTTCTTTTTTATAATCTTCCTGGTACTTTTCAGGAAATAGGTGAGTATTGGTACCTCATTTTTTAAGTACTCTAAGTATTGATTCATCAAACAAAAAAAGGTTTTTTTCCATTAAATCTTGAATTTTCCATAAAAAATTTATATAGAAAATATTTAGCATGTCATTGGTTGGAAAACACAGAAAAAGCTCTCCATGTAAATCCTCATAATGTGTCATTAGTGACAATCCTAATAAAAGTTATCTCAACCAGAAGATTAAGGTGTTTTTAACATGTAAATACAGATGCAAAGGAGAAATGTAGACATTCAGGTCAGGCTTCTATATGAGTAAATATATTCTTTAATATATTAATGAAATTCAGAATCTTGTTAAATTGTTTATTAAACAGAGCTTCAGTATCTTTTATGTCTGTAGCTGGATGTATTTTAAAGAGTTAGAAAGTCAATACATGAAAGATTAAAATCATGTGATTCACTAGTCTCTCACAGCAGGGTGGCCAAGTCTGCTCCCATTAAAGCTGTCATTGCCATGGTACCTAAAATACCAACATTCACAGACTGAGGGAAATGCACACATGAAGGTCTTTGACATTACATATGAATATAAAAGTAACAATTAATAATCTTACACGTCAATGTTCTGCTGCAAACACTCATCTTCCAATTTTATGCACATTCCAAACTTACTATTCTAGCATTTGGAGGAATTTTTATCAGTCAGGCTTGCCACTGATGCAAATACAAGGCACCTTCAAACAAATTGTCACTGTAATCGTGTTGTGCATCCACTTCTCTTGAATCCCAAAGTTTTTCTGCACAGCTTGAACAACACACTCTGTTGCTGGTAAGGCACTCAGAGGTGACTGTATGTTAGAGTAGCTGAAACTTTTTTAATGCCAGCATTGTTTTCTTAGAATAGCAACCTTTCTGGTTGAAATTTTGCTTTTTTTGCTTTTTTTTCTTTTGCATATTGTGTTTTGATGGTAAGCATTTCAATCGTTTTAAATCAGAAAGATTGAAATGTCATTTTTTCTCAGAATAGATGATACAAAACATAAACAATTACAGCATTGAAGTGTAATTACACATAATTTTCACTCCAGCAGCTCAAGTTCTCCAATATAGCTTCATAACTTCGTCTTACATCTTTTATAAAGAAACTGTGCAGATGGAAGACACTTTACAAGGAAGGCATTGACATGACAGTGATTCGTTTATGGTACTTTATTTTATGTAAAGATGTCTGTGAGGGAGGTGTCAGGTGAATACAGAGTTATTTAATAGCTTTTATCTGTTTGTTCTAGTTGGTAAATATGTGTGAGTGTGTATGCTGTGCATGTACCTATGTGATACATGGTGTATTTTAATACCTAGGTATCTATTCAAATTACTGCACCTTAAAGGAGTGGCATATAGAAAATTTTGGCATTTAACCACATTAGGGTAAGCTTCAAGCAAGTAAGAAAAAAATGTTGTTAGCAAGTGTGCTGTAGCACAAGTGACCAAAACAATTAACACTGAAGTTAAATGATGTGCTATGGCCATAGACATACCAGGGGAAATATCTATAGCCGTACTTTTGAACAGAAGAACCACTGTTTTTCCAATTTTTCACAGGCCACTGTGCCTCCATATCATCAATCTTTATAAGCACATAAGAGCTGTAAATTAATGAACACGTGTTTAAGCAATTCCCTCACAAGTTCATGAACATGCTGAAGTTATTGTTTTTGTACTTAGAGCGGCATCTGGTGGGAAGTTGGGATTATGGTACATCCCTTCCCTGTTTCTTCAGCTCCAAGTGGACTGGTTTGTGAAAAGGAAAATAATACAGCAGAGATAGCTATGAAGCGACAAAGCTTTCTTCCTAACTAAATTTTACATTGCTATAAAAATAACTAGAGTATTGGAATAAAATTAAATTCTTGTAGACTTCTGAAAAATTATTATCAGATATCAATATCAATATATCAGATACAGGCAAGCTTGTATATCTCATAACAAATCTTTACACATACAGTTTTAAAGTATTATATTAATATCATAATAGCCATAAAGTGGAAGAACTGTTGCTCCTCAAATTAAAACCAAAGCTTTTTTCTTGAAATAATAACTTAGAAGTTAGGATGTACCAAATCTATT
Source organism: Peucedramus taeniatus (assembly GCA_013400575.1). NCBI lineage: Eukaryota > Metazoa > Chordata > Aves > Passeriformes > Fringillidae > Peucedramus > Peucedramus taeniatus. The sequence goes on from WBNO01011378.1 coordinate 106,313, forward strand.
TTTAATATTTACAGAAAGAACATAGTTTTGCATGAGGAAATCTTCAGAAAAATAATTTGGTGAGCATCTCCTACAAAATCATGCCTGGACACTATTTCTTCTCTGACACAGGGACTCAGACAGGTCAGCTTCTCCAGAGTCAGCTTTGCTTTAAACCTTAAAAATAAATAGCTTCCTTAAAGGAATAACATTCAGTTTAAACAGTTACAACACAGCAGAATTACAGAAATTCAGCAGCCAGTCCAGATTTCTGATGTCTTTCAGCTGTGATGCTGCTTCAGACATCTTGAAGCACAGTTCATGATATCATTAATTCATAAGGGATACAATACTGAATTGCTGAGTCTAAATAAAAATCTCTGTGGGGTGCTACTTTGTTATTTTTTTCACGCTGAAAAGAAAATTTGAAGCCACCTGGACCACTGACTAAACTTTAAAAGGATTAAAATAACTGCTGGAAAATTTGGAATGGATTGAAATCTTGATGGAGGGGTTTTTTGTGTTTCTACAAACTTAACTGGTTCTTTGAGACATAATTATCAAAGTGCTATAAAAAGGCAGTCTTAGAGGAAGTTTTGACCAGATAGAAATGGATTGGAGTTTGTATGTGCAAGATTCCTGACCCGAAAATATGTTTTTTCAAGTTTCCATGTGGTTTGCAGATCCAAGTTCTCTGCAGACATCTTTCTTCTTTACTGAAGACCTCGAGACTTTTTAAGACTGGGGATGGACTTTTTATAGCAGGGCCTGTAGCAACAGACAAGGGGTAATGATTTTAGACTGAAAGAAGTTAGATTTAGACAGGACATAAGGAAGAAATGTTTTATGATGAGGGTGACAGAACACTGGAACAGGCTGTCCAGAGAGGTGGCAGATAATCCCTGGAAGCATTCAAGGCCAGGTTGAACGGGGCTCTCAGCAACCTGATCTACTTGAAGATGTCCTTGCCCACAGAGGTTGGACTACAGGACCTGTAAAGGTCCCTTCCAAACCAAACCATTCTATGACAGTGATTCTGTGACTTTTCATCATTTTCTTAATGGGGATAAGAGAAGGTGCAGTTAGATTTGAGGCTGGACTGAAAGATCCAGGACTGCCTGCACAGCTTGGGACTAGAAATTGATGGTTCCTCTCTCTGGAGGACCATCTTAAAGGAAAGCTGTCTGACTGTAATGAAAAAGAAGAGGTATAGAAATACATCAGCAAGGGAAGAGGTAGCAAGAGAAACAGAAACACAAAGGAAAAGTCTGATAAATAGAAAATGCCATGAAAATTAATAGACAGTAGGAGAAAAAAAGGAGACTGTACAATGGGAGAAAACAGGGACTGAGAAAAGTTCAAAGAAAATACTAGCTTAACCTCAGTAACCCACTCATACTGTAAGGGCAGAGAATCTCATTTAACATTTCTTAGGTTTCAGAATTCATTGTACACTGAAAGAATACTTGATAAATTATTTAGACAGTTTCAACCGAGATTGGAAAAATCCCAGCCTGTCAGAAGCTAGGTTAAAAAAGGTTGATGCTGTATAAATAATTTACTTCTTTGGGGAGGGAAAAAAACATACAAATGCTGTGCCTAGAGTAGAGAAGTGCTAAACCTGCTGAAGCTCAGTAGCCATACAGTGGTTTAAGCCAGCACTACTGAGTGCCTCATTTTAAAGCAGAGGCTATGCCAAAGCTAAGTTATCAAAAGAAGGTCAACATTAAAGATTCTACAATTCAGTCCTTTCATACATGCACACTCTTAACATCATGAGAATAGTCCAATTTAAAAAAAAAATTACAAAAGCCTCTTTTTTCAGTGATTTCTTGTGGCAACTAATTTAAGTAAAGCGAACTTATGATATCAGTGTTGGGTTTTTCTTAATTAATTTTTCATTTCTATAAAACAGACACCCTCCAGCTTTACCATAACAATCCACTGTCCTCAGCAGATAGTTCCTGTTCTAGTCAGAATTGCTTAATGTTTCAAGGGAACCAGGTCATGGGGTTTGGTTGTTTTTACATGAAGTAATTATTACTTAATTTTTTTATTATAGTATTTTTTAACAGAAATCACCATGGTTACAGAGGAAAGGAATTTTTACATATATATTCTATTATGGTTTTCATTTCAGTAAGCAGAGGTACAGAATTTGACAGCAATGACCTTCTATTGCAACACACCAGCATTGTGTAGCACTCTGAGTAAAGTAATTTCAGTAATATCAGATGTTCAGTGAACACAGAGACTGTCCCCACTGCCAGCTTACCTTTGCTGGCTGCCACAAGTTAACAATTCCCAAAGACACCATTCCATAAGGAACTTCTATCCCCTGTTCCTCACTGAAAAATCTGAGGAGACTCAGCAGCCAAGGAGGGATAAGGTCTTAAATTCTGTCCTTACTTCTGACCACTACAATCCCCCTCAGACAAATAAAAATCAGCCTATCACTTAATTCTGTGTATGGTCAATGCACTCTGTGTATTGAATGATATCAATAAGTGGAAATATTGTTCTGGCTGACATGTATCGGGGCATCTCAGATTTGTGGCTAGAGAAAGAAAATAAATACTATTGATCTGGAAGGTGATTGATGGATTTAAGTTCTGCAGACAGGAGTTAGCCAGAACACAATAACCTCAAAACTCCTTTATGTGTGCCCATATATAAAACTGGAATTCCACTTGTCTGCCTCCTACACAGCCCTGCCAGCTCACCAGGCTCAGTCAGGATATCTGCATGTCAAAGCTGCTGTGCAGAGTCTGCCTTGATACTTGTCAGTAGAATTATTATGGGCTCCCTGTGTGAAGGAGATGAATTTAGATTTTCAAAGTATCGCCTGTGAGAGCACACCAGAGCAGCACACCCCATAATTTGGCTGACCTGTGGGGGAGGCTGGGGGAAGCAGAGTCTTTATGACTTTATTAATTCCTGAGAAACTTAAAAGCATATGGCCCCCAGCATGACAACATCTACTGCAGGCATGGCCATGACCCAGCCATGTGCACCTCATAACCACAAATATAACACTTTCTGTCTCTCTTCAGTGCCCTCAGAATGCCTTTTTAACTAACTCATGTCATTTCCTTCTGTAATACTGATGTGAAGAAGATTCCTTTGTTTTGACCTACAAGCCTCAGTCACCTTTCAGCTCTGAGAGGCTCTAACATCTTCTTATGGCTGGGGCTTTAGCCAAGGAGAGTGGCAAATCCCTGCCCTCCTCAGCCTTTGCCCAGGGACCCCTCTGGATGTTTCATAGATTTTGGGATGGATCAGAGGCAATCATTACTACCCTGATTCTTATCAGCTCTGAGGTCTGTGTTCAGTAAAGATACATAACTCTCATCACAATAGGATTTGCCTGAAACACTGGCTTTAATTTGGTATCTTTTTCCATATCAAATCTTTTTCCTACAAGAGATTAATGAAGAGATATTAAAAGAGTTGGAAGCTTTCTCTTCTGCAGTTGCAATGGATGTTTTTATACAGGTAGTGTAAAAAGCAGAGATACATGTTCCAGGTTGTCTAAAAGCACTGTGGATGAAGAAAATGACCACCCTCGGGTTTAGTAACAGAGTATTTATATGTAGGTACAGCAACAGCTTTTAAAGTCATATGGACTTTGCAGTAGGGAGTAAAGTGGGGAACAAGAGAGCTTCCCTTTTAGAGCTATCTTTCAAAATAAAGTGCCAAATCTGCTGTCTACAATGGAATTCTCCCATTTTCAAAGAATAAGCTCAGCTAGTCCAAACTGACTGCAAAATTGAGGTAATATTTTGCATTCCTGAATATTTTTTAAAAAACTTCAGAAAAATCAAGCAATTCCTTACTATTTATCCCTTTCAAATAAGATTTTATTCTCTGCTTGTCATAGATCAAGGGGTTTATCAAGGTTTTTATGTATTTATTTACTTTTTTTCTCAGGCTTGTCAATTTGAGCATAACAAATGGATAAAGGTAAACAGCACTAAATAATTATAATAAAAACAGAACAAAAAGAAATGGAGAATTAATGTCCTTGTTAAATTTGATGTCATCCTTTGCTTCCAGAATTAGTTGCCTATTCAGTATTTATTTTCTTCCCATTTACTTACATGTGCTACCAGAGAGAAAAAATCACTAGTGGGTAAATATGGCATAAGGATTTAAAAAGTCTTTTGCAGTGTTATTTTTTTTCTTGTATAGACCTCTAATCTCTATATGAGAAAATACAGACATAGCAAAAGAAACAAAACTCTTAATCCCCTCTGCCTTTTATTAATGCTAATGAAGCTGGAGAACAGGCTGCCAGGGAAGGGGTTTCAAGAGTGCAGACCCCTACCCCCAAAACATCCCACTGTACTACCAGGGCTCCTCTGTGAGAGGAACTGAGACTCAGGCACTGATAGGAGGTATGGGCCACTTGGGGTTAAATTCTCTTTGGAAAAAAAAAAAAATAAAGTAATGGCACACATCAGGTGGGAAGTGTAATTTTAAAATAATACAATATATTAGTACATGTTCTTAATTGCTTGGTTGTTGGTGTAGGAGGTAAGACACAGGAAGGAGATGGAAAGGGGCTTTGTGGTGTGTGTTTTTGCAGCCTGTTCCTACAGAGTGGCTCTCACAGGGAGGGAGTCAGGAAGCATCATTTTGTTTAAAGCGATGTAGCCCATCACTAGCCTGGCACAGCGCTGCCTCCCAGGCATCCCACTGGGCTCTGCTTCAGCGCCAGTGCCCACAGATGCCAGGGACCGAAATGGAAACACGCACACCGCAGCTACCACTGCGGTCATTGGAAGCATAATCGCGGGGGCTGGTTTGAGGGAGGAGTATTTAAGCAGCATTTTGTTTCTATTCTTGCACGGCTGCAGGGCAGTTCCGCTCTCGCACGGCGCCTGTCCCCGGCTGCCCGCCGGCCGTGTCGCTCCGCGGGCCGCCCGGGCCG
>WBNO01011378.1:111386-130416 GCA_013400575.1 Peucedramus taeniatus
TTTGTTCCGCGCCTGTCCCGCACGAGCGGTGCCAGCAGCCCGGTGGCCCCGCCGCCGCTGCCACGCCGGGCGCTGTTCCCTCCTCCCCGCCGCTCCCATTTGCATCTCAATGCCAGAACTGGGCCCAGGAGCGCGGCTCCATCTCACTCACACCAGAGCAATAATTGATTTCAGGCCTGAGTAAGTCTATTGAGATCAGCCGAATTTCTCCCGATTTACTCCGAAGTAACCAAGATCAGTGTGTGACCCCTCTGTAAGATGGAACATTATTACAAAGTATTTGTCCCTTTGCATTCATGAAGCGCCAAGGACACGGTGCTTTTCTCATTTCTGGTTCCATCCTACCATTACTCACTTCTGTGACAGCCTCTTCTACAGATGCTGGCGAATGACAAAAATGTCAAGGAAATACAATGGGAAACATTTACACATTATATATGCATAGCTGCATAATCACTAAGAAGAAAACCAATTTCTTGGCAGAGTGGAATTAAAGAAAGACCCACAAAGTTAAAGCCAGTTCTATGAAGTTCTGTCTTTCTGCTGCCTTTACTCACTTTCTTCCTGTATTCATTATTTTATTATTTTACTTTCTGATAGAGCAGTAAGGTCAAGATGGTGAGCCCAGCTGCTGGCTGCTAGCTGAGACTGAGCCTTTGAGGTGGAGAGTGGGATCTGACATTACTGTATATTTTACTGAAGACTTTTTAAGGTACCAGGTTTTTTTAGCTAGTAAATAAAAAGAGATGATTCATGCTTTTCAAGAATGGACATTTTCCACACTCCCAGAGGTTCTTACAAGCTGACTGAAGTATAATTCAGATGGCACTTGAGAAGAATTGACTTCCTAAAATCCTCACCAACCCTGCAGAGGTGCTTTGGTCTAATTTTAAATAGCTATTTAGTTCCCTGTTTTTGTTCAGCTTTTAGATGCTACTCATTTTAGTACATCCTCCTTTGCAAATCTCAGAATAAAAAGCAATGTTGCAACTGCACAAGTCAAATCTGTTTGAAGATAATGTATTGTAAAATTATCTCTGCGTTCTTTTTATACTTTGAAAGTGCTGACAGCACTTTGATGTGGGAAGGATGAGATACAGTAATCTGAAGGGCTGCTATGAAAGGAATGACATGCTTTAAGCTGGGACTGTACAGAGAAACACACAGTAATGACAGCTTCACACAACACCTAATTTGATTCTTTCTTTGCACCACAGTGAATCTTTAAACCACATCCACCTGCTAATGAGCAGGGAGGCTCCTGAGCAGAGGTCACCTTTCTCCCACTTTTGTAAAATTCACTCCACCCCCACTTATAAAACCATCCGTTATCACCTTCTCTTCCTCAGCATTTTGTCTTTGGTGAGTTGCTGCCACATAGAAATCAAATCAAGAAAGGGAAAAATTGGTGCCTGTTTTTGCAATTGAAATTACTTCTAATTTTTAAGTAGGAATTACTTCTGTAGATAGGGAAATTAGTTACAAATATTCCTAAAAAAAGGAGACCTCTTCCTGTCTGCCCCAAACCCAAGTAACTGACAAATGCAAAGCTGGAATCCTGGAGTTCCAAGCAGGAGTAACATTACATACACGCTTGCAGATCATTGCTGAACCAGCAGTGACTTACTGTGTGGGATCCCCTTCTGGTATTGCCAACTCAGGCTGGGAAAGGTTGACTAAAACTAGTGAAAGTAAGAAATTTCAAGAGCAGAATTATTTTCTGTACAGGGAAATGTCATACTCACTCATACACCTATTCAACGTTCATATTTATCTGGCTCAAAGCTAAAAAGAGCAAACTTCCAGATTTAAGGCAAATGTTGAATTTTGAATGCTAGAAAATAAATGCCTCAAATTATTTTTATATTTATGAATGTTAGATAGTGAAATATTTCCTAAAGCTCAGAAATTTGTCAGATTATTAACCAAAACAGAATAAGTCCACTGCATTGCAAATAATGCCCTGAATGCCTAGTGAAATGCCATGCTGATTAGCTGTACCACAACTTCCCTGTTTTGATATTAACACAAAACACAAGGGACTCACCCCAAAGTGTCTGCAACTATCACAAGGCACCTAAAAACTATTTATTTAATTTTCCCAGAGGATGGTTTATTCGCCCACCCCTAAAGTACATGCTGTGATGCTAACAGACTGGAAAAACTAGACACATTGAATCAAAGCTATGAAGATCCATAAAATGGTTATTAAGAGAGTAGATCTTTATCTACATTTATTTGAGAGGCCAGTATAGCCTTTAAAATATTAGTACATGGATGCATTTGACAGATAAATTACAGCACATTTCTTTTATTATTAATAATTGGTTCCTAATTAGTTGCAATTCTAATATAAGGAGGAATAATTACGTTTCTAAACTCAATGAGCTAAAGCATGGACACACTCTGTGACCTAAAAGGAGTTTATAATTTCCATGTAAAAACATTTAGTGAATATGTAATGAAGCTGTGGGAAGCTGCAGGATCTGGACCTCTCCTATGGAGAGAACAAAGCCTCATGTCACAGCGTTAAGCTTCATTCTGCTGCTCTCCCACAACCGAGCACACTTCTATTCTTTGGAACTTGGGACTACCTAGGAATGCTATGATTTATTTCTTCTGTGTGTGTTTTATAGTACTTCCTTTTTCTCATACTCATCTTCATTCAGGCAAATCTGTGCGACTCAGAAATAACCACATCTGACCTGACCAGCTGCCCACTTGATCTGAACATTATCTTGTTACTGCATTGCTGCTCTGGACAGATCTTACCACAACACAAGGCTCTCACACTTGCCTATCTGTCTGAAAAGCTCTGCATGTTGCAGAGTTCAAAGTGCTGACTTCCACCCTAAATATCTCAGGGGACTAGGACCTGGCTGAAAAGGGTTTGTAGAGATACACTAGAGAAAATGAGATCACTCTGCTAAAGAGAGATATTAGCAGGCGTTTTTGGGGAGACCATGCCTCCTGTTTAAACTTCTATTTCTACTTCTACTTCTACTTCTACTTCTACTTCTGTTGTATGTGAAGTCCTGACAAGTAAACTTTGACAGTAACCTGTGACAGGTTACTGAAAGTTATTTAAAGCAAATATTTGCTCATATGTGGAATTTTTATTTCATTTATGAGTTTCAACTTCTGGCAAATCCATGCAATGAGATGGAGAGAAAGACAACAAGCTACCCGAAATTCTGTTTGTAGTAGGTGTTTTTCAGGGTCAGAAAAAGTAATGATGACTCTTGACACTTAAAAATGTTAAAAAAAAAATATCACTTCAGGTTAACATAAATATCTGCCCCTCTGAGTTTTAGAGGCTGTTCATGATTATTTGTGCATATATTTCATGTATTTTAGCAAAATACCTAATAGGCTTGGTGTTTGTATTTTTATGACTCTGCTGTAACTAAAGCTGTTCCTTGTTTATTCTTTCTTTGTTCTTGTCCACTTCGTGCTTTCTTCTCTGTTTATCCACACACAAACAAACAAACAGTGCTTCCTGCTGCCTCCCAGACCACTGCCAGCTGTCCTGATGTCAACTGGCAAAGGACAAAAGCAGCCCTGCCATAAAGATCTTTGCTGAGAAGTGATCTCTGCAGCCCCCTCTCTTTCTTCAGAGTGCCAGCAAAGATAGCACAGCTCTCCAGACTGGAACCAATATAGGATTTCAGACATTTGGTTAACTTTCTATTATTGGGCGTAAAATAAGAAAAACAAAATAAACACTCTTTCAACTGTTCTTCAAACCAACACCTCTGGTTGCAATGCTGGGCAGAATTTTTATGTTCTGAGGTTAATATACTGATGAATGATTGACTTAATTTTCTTAAATTGTCCCTTCCTGGAAAAAAAAAAAAAGCTCTTGGAGGCACTGTTTCATTATAAAAAGGAGGGAACAAAAGCTGAGAAGAGTAAGATGCTTCTGATCTCAGAACTGAATTTCCCACAATGATACACAGAGATACTATTGAGAATAGCACGTAAGTGACAGAAGGACACTTGGTAAATTTTGGTACTATGAAAACTCCTCAGTGTCAAAATTAATCACGCTACCCAAAAAATCGAGGTGATTCATAACTGGAGCTGAGAAGCAGTGTAACAATGTATTAGGGAACTTAAAAAAGGATTTCCAGAAGTAACAGTTCATTAAAGCTATAGGTAGGAGGTGAGGAAAAAGTCCATATTGTTGCTAAGAACTCACATGGTGGAAAACAACAAAAGCTATTGGGTTAGGTACGGAAACAAATAATAAAACATTTTAATTCCTAGAGAATCTGTGTCTAAAGGAAGACATTCTAAAAATAATTAGCAAAACACAATTTTTCCTAATAATTCTCATACAAGCAACTTACCTATGGTCCAGTGCTTGAAACCACAACAAAATCCCAAACCCTCTAATCCTTACTAAAATATACTGGCAGGAACACACACACAAAGAAAGCATTCATATCCAAAAAAACATTACTTTCAAAGATTAAGATTATATCAAATGAGATTTCTTAATTTGCTTCTATAGAGTAAACCCAGTTTAAAGCTAAATCAAGTAACAGTAAGGGAATGTCTTTTGTAAGTTTGTGTCACTTGATGCTTCTTGACCTGTGGTCTTTTTTAGGACTACTGAGTCTTAAATATAGTGGATCAGGTGGGTATTTATGCTTCTTTTCAGCTCAGTCGATTGAGGAGGCTGCCTGTCCTTGCTTTAACCTACTTTCCCTGCTGAAGTCATTTTCCCTCATAAGCCCCATGGAGATTTGAGAGGCAAAGCCAGTTTATTCCTACAGTGGTCCCACTTTGTTCAGAAATATTGCCAAAGGCTCATTTGGAAACCCTTCTCACAGGAAATAGGAACATTTGGTACTTTGCAAAATCTGTAAGGACTCAAAATAGAAAGGTACAGTTATCAACCGTAAGAGGAGTGTACTGCTTCTCTTCAAATATAACATCTGAGGAGAAAGCCCATTAAAAACCAATAAAAATAATTAATATTCATCACATATTCAAACATGGGGTGATTCTAAGCATTAACTATTGGCTGTTTGACATTTATTATTTATCATATAATATATTCTGTTTCTGATGTGGAGTTTACCCCATTCTGTAGCAGTTAAAGAAAAATACTAGTTTTGTGTGCAGTTTTAATGTGGCATTTTATGTCTTAAAATGTAGAAATCTTTTCACTATGATGAAAAAAGATGGAACAGTCACAATTACATATTTTTTTTTTTTAAATCTCAATTTTTAAAAAAGTTTGTACAAAATCCAAGTATATGTTGCTATGCTGGGATACCTCCTGTGCAGCAGGACACAGAGGTGACAGATGGAGGGTGCCACCTGTATTCAGACAGGGTTTTTATTAGCACTCTTGAAGATCACTTTGTACCTTCACAAGGGAACACTGTCATTTTTTATGTGATCCCACCAGTGAAGATAAAATCTGTCTGTCTAGAAGGACTCCTGACAAGAAGAGCATTTTTTTGACAGTGCTTAGCTGCACTCATGTTATCCCCCGAAGTTTTGTGAAGTGAATACTTCACCACAATTAGGACAACAAAGACATATAACCATTCCAGTAACAGGATGGCTGAATTTCCTACCCTGGGTAGCTGAGAGGAACCATGCATGGCCATGGTGGTGCAGGCAGGAAACAGTGCTTGGGATTTGAATTTAACCTTAAAATAAAAAAAAATAAGTAATCTCTTTGTTGAGTGCAGTGGGTCTTCAGATCACCCATCATACATCTCTTTCTATTTAGACCATACAGCAAATCTGTTCTAGTATTTCTATAAATAGTTTGTTTCTTTATTTATTTATATATTACTTAGAGGAGTTCATCAAAATAATAGTGCAATCAATTTGGCTTTACCCCATTAACTGTGCCTTGGTGTTTGCAGATCTTCTGATCTGCAGACCATAATGATAACTAAATCATCAAATAACAATAATCTTGCTCCTGAAGTTGCAGTGTCCCAGCCCTTTGGAGAAATACAGCCATATGTCATAGGAAAAACAATGCTCATTTTTAACACAAGCAACACCAAGATACAAATCACATCCCAGGCAGAGTTAATTAAGCCAGGCACCTACTGTTTGCCTATAGTTTGAAACAGCTATTAATTTGAAGGTCTGCTGTAGTGCTAAGATGAGATAATTAACTAATGCATTGTGTGACATGATGAACACATTCCTAAAGGGGCTTGTTATGGTGACTTTTTTGGGATAACACAGTAAAATTTTAAATAACATACTACAGCAGTTTAAAGGGGAAGAAAATGCTTACAGGTCTTTCTTAGACAAAGTGAGAAAAAGGTCAGGAGCTCTACCATCGATTATACAGTGTGCAGAACCACACAGCTGTTAAAACTATTAAAGGAGCATCAACACTTTGGCACCTATTTTTGTTAGATTAAACAAGTAATTTTGGCAATTGCTGTGATTTTTTTTCATGATTTGTAGTATGTACATACACAGGAAGTTTGTCTTTTGTTTAAAATCCTATTGAATTACATACGTGGTGTCACTATCACTCCAAAGGAATTGCTTTTATCTATTTACTGCACCTATCTTATTGACTGAAGTACCCTCTTTTCTCGATTGACCTGCTAACTCTTCCATGTCACACCACTAGAAGACTCTTCCATCCAGAAAAAAAAAATACATTCTTTTTTCAGAGCAGGCTAAAGAACAATTCCTATGATACGAATTAGGATTGAAAAGATTAAAATGAGAGACAGGAGACAGTGTGCAGGCTCTGCCAGGATTTAGACCAGCTACATTCACAAATCAGGTAAGATCCTAGGATCACTTTCACCTTGAACACAAGTAGATCTCACATAGTGAAGAGCTGCTCTTAAATAGAATTAAAATGTATCACTTGCAAGAAAATAAAAGTGGCATCAGGTTTTGTACAATACCTAACAGTTACTGCAACACTAGTTGGCTGTTACAGAGGAATGAGGTATTTTACTACAAATATGCTTCCGTTTATAACTTGTTACTTTTCTTGTTACTACTCTCTTGCTTTTATTGTTTCAAATATGTTACTGTTCTGTATATAGTGAAGCTCCCTGTGAAATACTTCAGGAGGTCTTTCCAGTGTTGTTATTCTGTTTCAATGCTGAAAAAAAATGTTTTCCACTAACCTTCTGCATTTTTAAATCTGTTGTAATTAACTCACATAGCTGGATATGCTGCAACATTCAGGAACTCCAAAGGGTGCTTAATGTCCTGCCAACATCTAGATATTCTGTCATGACATCAGAACCATAAGAACTATCAGGAAACCCAACAAATCCAGAATAATTAATGAATATGCTTTTTTGTCCTTCCCATGTATTATGACAGTCATCTACCCACCATGTGTTGGTGCTTTAATCTCACCTGACATTCATTGGGAGCAGCCAACAGCTCTGGTCAGAGAGCACCTTTCCCTTTGCACTGTTGAAGAGACGAAAGATGAGCACAACATCCAAATGTCAGCTCAGCAGTGAGAAGCAGCTATGCTTAATTGTCCTTTAGTTCATGGCATGAGTGGCTGCTTCTGCTCAATGACATCAGCATAAAAATGCAGGAGGAAGATGACAGAAGGAACAGGACATTGTATTTTTTTCTTTTTACCTACTTTATCATGCATTGTTGTGATACATCACCAGGTTAGGGCAGGAAGGCATTAGGCCTGCCCTCTGGTGTCTGGGCACAAACACACCTCCTGGCACTCAGCATCATGACCCCACCATGGGTTTCTACTGTCCTAGCTCTGCAGAACAGCAGGGATTTTTTTTTTTCTTTAAAAGTCAGAAGATATAAAAATCCTTCACAGAGAATAAAAAAAAATCAGCACAAAGGAGCAAAAACAAAATTGAAAGGGTTTTACTTGCTAAAAATGGATTTTAGTTGCTAAATAAGCTAAAGCTGCCAAATGATGACACAGCTCAACTCATGGTATAGCCCTGAAATTTTAGGCAGAGATTCTAACTTCAGGGTGCTGGCTGTAGAATGACACTTTTGTTTGATGAAATCTTGGAACTGTGGAAAAGAACCAACATTATTCTGCAGTGTGTAAGGATAAAGTGAAACTAAGGATATGAAAACACCTGTTCACAGCCCAGAGTGACCTGTGCCTGCAGCACCACATCGAGCTCCACTCCAAACTACTAAGTAGGAAAGGCTTCAAATAAACAAACAAACAAAAACCCAAACCACTAATAACATTACAAGCAAAAACTCATTGTAATTTTTTTTTTTATTTGCCAATCTGCATTCACTATGCTTTCCTTTTCTGAACAATTGCTTAGTGTGTATATTAATTTAAGGTTAGAAGATGCTTGAATGGACAAGAATTGTTTTCAGTCCCAGAAGCTGTTTGGAGAAGAGCATTGCCACAAAACTGAAAGAAGGGAGATTTTAGCATACAGACTAGGAAGTGCTTTAAACAGTAGCTGGGTGGATTTTTTTACTACTATGAGAAGCAGCTGAAAGACTGTCATTAAAAATAATAGCAAACATATGTGATGTGTTCTCACACAGACTAAATTGTGTGGAAGTTCCACATATGATCATCCCTGCCACTGAGCTCAGAGGGATAGCTTCACTTTGATGGGGTTTCAAAACACACCAGGAGTCTGCTGGTGTTTCCTTGGGTAAAACAAATTTTGTGATGGAATGTGATGAGTGTCACGCATTCAAGGTATCAAAAAGAGATATTTCTTAGCATTGTAAACCCATGATCTTCCAGCAGTTATTAAAATGTAACAGTGAGGGGACTGCAGAGCACGGATATTAGATCCCTCTGAAACAATGGTGTTTATGTGATGTAAGAGCTTTCTTCTTTCTCTCTCTCTCTCTCCCATATGTTGCTTCTTAACACTCTGCATCAGAGATAACTCTGCCACACAAAAGCTAGCAGTAGAGTAGGGATTGCATATCCCTGACCCACTCTGCTACTGAACAAGTTCAGCTGAGTTGTCTCCAGCGTCCTTTGCTGGCTCACCTCACTTACATGACCTTAAACTGAAACCACAGAGGATGAGATTTCTCATCTCAGCTGATGTGTGGAGTAATATCCCACAGCCAGCACATTGCAACAGCTATCTGGAAACAAATTTTGAGCCTTGCACAAGATTTTAATTCTACAGCATGCTAAAGGTCAAACTGATTAACTTGGATGGGAATTAGCTGTGTATAAATTCCTTATTCCTAATAAAGCAGGCAGGAAAACAGTCTCCAATCCATCATCCTGAGATTAATTAATAAAGCAGTACTAACTGCAAAGACTCAGTTACCAGAATAAGCTATTGGAGCAGCTATCACTGTTTTTCAGAAGCATTAGGTACTTTTAGTGAGCTTCTATATGCAAGTCTTTATTGCTCACTAGTGGAAGCCTGGGAGTTGATGGAGCTAAAGCTGTTTATGCCAGGAGAGGCGGGAGCCCAGGGAGTGCCACGTGGATGATTTTTAACTCGTATCATTTCAAGCACAATGACAAAAACTGCCATGGGAAAACAACACTAAAACTATGTTTCCTGTGGCTTACTAATGGACTATTCATGCAAAACATTAAGCTGATGAATGTGAATTTGTTGGATGCATTACCCTTTCTCCCTTTGAGCAGGTTTCGAAGATTACAATTATGTTTGGTTTAATTACTTTTAGTCTCAATTGAATTGTCAGTTCTTTCAGCATTTTCAGTGTGTAAAAATTTGTATTTAAAATTTGCCTGTATCTGAAGGCAAACTTCTCATGTTGGTTCAGTTTTGTATGAATTGGGTGTTACTGTATTTCAAGGCCTGATCACCATGCTTACTTAAGGAGAAGAATTCTTTGTTCTTTGTATTGCTGTTCTAAATACACATAAAGCCACTGAGCATGAGTTAATTCTTGTGTGGTTTTGTCTTTGGATTTTTTTCCAGACTCCATAATCATGCTGCATTCGAACTGTAATTTACTTCAGACTGAGAGATAAGAGATCCTCACCATCTCTTACACCCACAGAGCAGCTGCGTGGCTCCTGCAGGGTGATCAGGATGTTGCTTCAGTTGGATGCTTCACCTGAGTGCCTTCCAGGCAATTAAGGAGTGCCACATGCTGAGCAAGAAGTTGTGGAAGACACATCAAGCAAGAGAATGTGCCTGCATCCCTCTTACTCTCTAGAAGTCAGAACCCACAGTCACAGGCCTACTTCAGATTCTGTACATTTGGGATCCTGAGTGCAGCAGATTCCAAAAGGCTGATCTGGGGTACTCAACCTGCACTGTGTTCTACCCCCTTAAAGCACTTGGGAAGTGCAGGCTTAGTCTTTTCACTCTCATAGAAATAAAACTTGCATCTCTTAAAGCATTTTGCCAAACCACAAGATTAGACCCACTGTAAAACTGAAGCATTCTCCTTTCAGCCTGATGAGGAATAAAATCTAAGTGTGACCCATTGCAGAAAAGGGGCTGTAAGATCAGCAGAGCAGGGAAGAAATGAGCAGAAGGAAGCTTCCCTGCATAATCCAATAGTAAAAGCATTAACTTAGGGAAGGAGAAAAGGGAAACCTCACTTCTCTGCTTCTATTCAGCATTAAATGCCCTTTCCCTTGTTCAGTGAATCCCATTGCCTCAGCCCCTTCACTGCTTTCCACATCCAAGAAGAGAACTGAAGAATTGAAGTCATCCCATGTTATTCAGCCACTCTTAAATCACAAACATGTTTCTCAGAGGTTATCAGTAGTCTCCTGGTGGAGGCATCTCAAAAAAGACCTTTCCATTTCCCATCCCTGTCCTCAGGCTCCCTCTGAGGGAAAGCTCAGCTGTCCATGCTCTGTCTCCCAGGGCATTTGGAGGCACAGGCTGAGGGATGGTACATGTGCCATCAGCCACAGGATGTCCCTCTCAGGAGATGCTGCTGCCACACTGATGCCATATGCCTTTTTGTTTCGTGACACCTGTTTACACAGCGTGAGGCAGGAAAAAGATTACTTTCACAGCAGAATGGGAAATCATGGAGTGCTCACAGGCAGACAGTGGGTTCAGGGAATATCTTGTGAAAGCATTTAATAGTTCACATTGTCAGAACGTGTACAACTGTCCAAATACATGCTGTTTCCAGTCTCCTGTGTAAGCACCACATTGGCAAATCATTATACCAAAGAAATCAAATCCTGTAGCTGAAAGTTATAAGAAGAAAAAAAATCATTCACTTTTTCTAAATATTGTTTCTTAACATGTCCTTGTTGGTTTTGAGCAGGGTGTGTTTTACTTCCTTGATTATTCTGCTTAGTATTGCAATATAAATGAGAAAGTTGACTTTTAAGAATTTGTAAATAAAAATAATTATTCTCTCCTGAGCACTGAATATTTGTATCTGTTACAATACACAACATTACAATGGCATTGCTGGCCTTTGGAAAAGTTTGAGAACAGGTTTGTTCCCATTTTGTGAATGCTTCAAGTGCTGGGGAGCATGAACTGGTACCTTAGATTTAAACCAAAGTGGCTCTGAGTTAAAGTGTGCATAGCATGATCTCAGTCATGGCCTGATGCTCCTTTTCTCTTACTCTTCGGCGATCATTGTGAAAGAAGAGCAAGACAGTCAGTTTAAATCTTGGGGACTATGTCTTCAACTGCTGCACCAATTGACCAGATCTGTCCAATCATGAATGTCCTCTCCTCACTATCCTGTGATTTTTTTTTTTTTTTTTGGACTGTGAGCATTTGGGCCTGTACTAATTGTTGCAATGAAAATAGTGCTACAGGTGTGTTACATGATGCGACAAAACATAAGTACTTTAATGTTCAGTACCTAATAAATAAGTTGATTTAACAGCCTCCAAAATTAAAGAAATGTAGCATTTTCCAGCTCTGAGAAAGCTTCATTGCCATCTTCTGCCGCTCAAGAAAGAGCAGGTGGCAGCAGGTGTGGAGGCACAGGAGCTGCGCAGGGACAGGGCCGGGCCCAGCTCGGTCACACGCGGCCCTGCAGGAGCCATCTGCTGCGCTAACGCCTTCCTGACCCCGATCTGCTGCGTCCGCCAAGAGCTCGTTTTCAATTTCATCTATCTCACAAGAACTGAAAATTAACCATAAGCATTTTAAAACCTCATGTAGCATTTTTCCTTTTTTCATCCCTTCCCATGCATTTAATTACTTTCCAATATCCAAACACATTTGTGCCTATAATAAGCCAAGGCTCTGTTAGCCTGGATCCACGGCGCTGAATTACTCCCGAGGTCAAAAAGAGCCCTCCAGCACACGGGCGTTCCACAGCAGCGCAGCGCTCAGCGCAGTGTCTGCTGCCTCTCCCGCACACACCCCCAGCCCTGGTCGGCCCCGGTGTGAGGGACAGAAGTGCCTCAGCGCCCAGCTGCTCTTCGAGGGGCAGCAGTATTTAATCCACTCCGTTTTCCAGCGGTGCTTCGGGCAGACCTCCTCGCCTCAGGGGGAGGCCGGCTGACTGCTCCCTGCTGTCACTCGCGCTCCTGACGGGGAACATGTGAGCTGGGCGGCAGCAGCAAGGTGCTTTTCCCCTAGTGCGCTCCTCCCGAGGGGCGCTGGCCGCAAAGGAGCCCAACGCAAACTGCTTATACCCCTTAACACGCACAGCGAGGGCGCTCCTTTGAACCTGAGGCGGGGAGGGCGCGGAGCGGGCCCCGCCCCCAACATGGCGGCGAAGGGCGGGGCCGGCCGCACGCTCACCCCGCGCCGCCGGAAGTGANGCTCGGGGCCGGCCGTGGCGGTGAGCTCCCGGCTGCTGCTGTGTGACCGCAGGAAATCGGAATAGAACCGGGCGAGCCCTTAGGTTTAAGGACTTGTGTAAGCACAGCCTTAAAGGACACAGTAAAGGTGCGTGTTTCGGCACCGTGTGCAGCCGAGAGTTTTTGATTGTCTTCTGTGTATTGCAGGTGACATGATTTTCATATGCTGAACTCCAGCTTGGATTGCCTCATTGCTCACGTTGAGAACTTTGTGAAAAGCAGGAAGTTAAGATGAAGAGCAGGGTGACACAAGTAAATGTAAGTGTTCTTAAACCTAAATGGTCGGATTTGATCACTCCCATGTTACTGGCGATTGGTTATGTTAAATAAATATGTTATGGTAAATAAAACTTCCTAAATGCAAATCAAGTAATATCTGTAACAGACAGCAGCTGTTTACAAGATAAATACTACTGGAGTCAGTAAATTACAGCTATTTCTCGCTGCTGTTGTCCTTGCAATCAAAGTCCTGAATATTATGAGTGTATAATGTAACCGTGATTGGTCAAAACTGACTGAATCTGATGGCTCAGCAGTAAATATAAGCATGTATAGGAATGGAGAAAGATTCTGAAAAATTTAACAATGATCTTAAAAGATATAGAGGCAATAAGAAGCAGTTCATTTGACAACTGTATGTCACACTATGCACGTTAAAACTTTTCCTTTTAATGGCTATATGTCCCATTTTTGAGTGGTTGGGGGTGATTTTTTTGGGAATGCAAGAAGAAAAAAATTAAAAATGCTGTGTTTGTAAAGTACATCAGGTTTGGGACTTGTTAGCAGAGCAGTATTGTTAGGATGCACTACCTCAGATTTGTGGTATTTCTCTGCCTGTTTGTCTAGAGTTGGAACTTGCATAGGTTTCTTCACTCTTTTAGACCCAACTTTTCTGACTTGAGTGGCTTTTAGTAGGGATGTTTGTGGGGTAGTTTAATATGTTCTCCTGTTTTCCCAATCTGGTAGTACTCCCTCATCTGTCAAAATAAGCCAGTTAGCAAAAGCACACTGTTTGGATGCTTTCAGTTAATCATTTTGATGAAAATGGACAAGGAGGAGGACTAACTTGTGGCACAAAACCTGGTCACAAAGAGCTGAGGGTGACAATGTCTTCAGCAAGCACAACTGCTTTTGCAAGGAGATGTGATAAATGGCAAGCACAGAAACAGCCATAACATTGTTTTATTTCGTTGAACACTTGTCTTTTTGGTTCTGCTTGGGCAGAGACAGATGATAAAGAACCCATGAGAATGGATCATCCTAAAAAGACCCACTACCTTCTTCCCATTTGCTAGATAGGATTTAAATACAGTAACTATTTTGTGTTATTCAAAGATTTTAATTACCACTGTGTTGGAAGGTTAGGATACAGACTAGCATTATATTACTGTGCTGGGAAAAAAAAAAACCAAAAAAACAAAAAAAACACAAGACTTTTCTAGCCCTTGAATAAATTCAGTGATCTGCTCTGTGGTGTAATGAGCATTGAAAGGGGTAGAAAACCTTGGTGAGTATGTGTATTTCTTGTACTGTCTCTGCTGTCAAAGATAATGTGGCTCTAAAATTAAACAGGTGGACATAACTTTTATAGGGATGCATGCTCCCAGTGGACAATGCAATGCCCTTGTTTCATATCATTGTCTTGATGCAGGCAACAGAATGCTGGGTGTAATTTTAGCAATTTGAAGTGCATCCTAGGAAAGGCAATATTCTAGGATATGTTATGGTGGCCTCAAAAATACATTTATTGGTTTGCATATATACACACCCCCTCGGTTAAGTTTTGGGAGATAGCAGCTGCCCTCCTTTTTATGGAAGAGGTGTCATTATATTCTGGCCACCCAGAGTTTTAACTGATTCTTTGGTGGGGCAAGAATTGGTGTCCCAGTTGGTGGAGAGGGTGCTGCTTCAACAAATGAGCTGAGTGTTGCTGCAGGGAGTTCCATCAAGGTGTATAAGAAAATGCTTTTGTTGAGTTTTTGCATCCAGTGAGGTCTTCATGTTTCACAGTTAATCACTCTGTGGCATCATAAGATTGTGGTTCTGAGAAATCATAAATAATATTTTAAAGGAAGAGGTGACCTTTGCAATGAAAGTACTCAGGTTACAAATACTGCTGCTTGACTCTACCAAAGTTGTTTAGAAACATCTTAATGAATGTATTTCTATGTTTGTTGTAGATGCTGTCATGTTCTGATTTTTGTATGACTCCATACTTCTAAATGTCATAGCTCAGCCCATGGAATTAGGTGTGAACTGTTTAAGTGTGCATCACTTACACAATCCTGCAAATCTGCCAAGTAGATTAGTGCAACTCAGATGTTTGCAATGTATGAAACTAGGAATGACTCCTGAGAAAATAAATTGTGATTAGTAAAAAGGGGAAATGTAAGGAAAAACTACTCAATAAAGGGAATTTTTAGGAGACAGGAAAGACACTCTTTAAACAAGAAGTTGTGGAATTCTGTTCATGGTATTGCATATGATACAACAAATTAAAATGGCATCTGAAAGAAGTAAGCAAGAAAGGCCAGAGCAGTGGTCCATCTACTCTAGTCTCCAGCAGTAATTAGCAGGAGATGCCTTAAAGAGTTTAGGAGTAGGGCAACTATAAAAGTACTTTGCCACGTACACTCCCACACTCTACCTATTGCAGCTTCTTGAGCCAGATAAAGTTTTTTGGTAACCCTTGTGGATTTTTCTTCAGTGTTTGTTCAGTGCCTTGACCCTGTGGAAGCATTTGGTATCTGCAGCATCCTGTAGCAGGGTGTCCAGCTGCTTAACTGCTTGTACCTAGAGAACCAGGAACCTCTCCTTGTCTTACCTGACTGCCATCAGCTTTATTTGGTGGCCCTCCTTGTAAAGGAGTGAGAACTGTGGCATGGTATGCTTTGATCTGAAGATAGGTGCTCACAATCATGTTGGGGCTTGATTTTTTTTTCTTTCTTTTTCCTTAAAGCATGGTTCCAGTCATGACAGGAAGGAGAACTACAGTTCCCGACATGAAAGTTTGTCTCCAGAGGACAGGTAGAATGACTGATTTTTGTATCCTTCAATTCTGTATATATACTTCTCATAGTGAGTTAGATAAGTTAAAAAAATAAATCAGTTATGTTTCTTTTTATATATTACCATAACTAAGTGGTAAAAAGCAAGTGTAGATTTAATAAAATACTTGAGTGTTGATATAACAGTAATTAAATGGATTTGTTACTAAAACTTAGTGTTTAGTTAAATTATCATGAGACTAGAAAGTGGAAATTACATGCTAGCTTTTTGCTTGAAGTCACATATTGCTGATACCACAGTTATCATTTTTAGGCAAGATTGCTTCATGCTCTACAGGCAAAAGTAAGTAGAAACAAATGAACACATCCAAGGATTGCAAGCTGCTGAATTTACCATTAGTATTTGATGTTATTACTGTTAAATATTTAATTTCAAATTCTAGGAGCTTTCTTGTACAGTGCTTCTTTGTTTTTTGATAACTTTTTCCTGATGACAAGTTATTGTTTAAGTAGACCCTTTTATGACACGTATTTTGAAACTCACATTGCAGAATTTGAACACTTCTGCATTGTTACATTATATTGCAAGTAAATATTAATACCATTGCTTTTCTCAGCCTCTTACTAAAAGTTTTTGTGTCTTGGGTTGTGAGTAGGGATATGGAGCGTGACAGATCTCGGTCTCCGTCTCCCAGGAAGAGGAGATACTCTGATGACAGCAGATATGATGAGGAATATTCAAGACGAGAATATTATGATGACAGAAATTCAGATGGAAGGTATGGACCCTTTCTTAACCAGTAATGAAATAGTTATTTTTAAAGATTAAAATGCGAAAGCTTTTCATGTACACTTGTGTGTTCAGTGGGTGTGGTTTTTTTCCCTTTAGAAGGATGGAAAGGGGGAGAGATAGACACTATGAGAGATGGGAGGACAGAGAGTATGATCGAAGGAAGCAGAGAAGATACTCATCACCTGACCGTAGGAGTCCAGAGAGGTCCACAGGCCAGAGCTCACTTGCTCATGATGAGACCACCTCAAAGAAGAAGAAAGAAGAAGTGGATCCAATCCTCACTCGCACAGGTGGTGCATATATACCACCTGCCAAGCTCAGGATGATGCAAGAGCAAATCACTGATAAAAATAGGTGAGTTCAAAGTTACATAGTAGGTTTTTGGCTGCAAGCAAAACAGTTAAGGTGTTTAGAGAATGTTGGGAAAAATGGGATCCATTAAGGGTTGTGATCATTGTTTTGAAGTTATGTTTTTATCAGAAGAGAGATAGAATAAAATTAGACTGTACCTGCTTCTGCTGCAAAGTGGAAATGATAAAGTAAAGCAAGATACAGAATGTAGCTAGGATTTTTTTTGGAATATCTTACAAAACAACATACTGAGTTATACCATACCTGCAGAGAATTACACATTGGTTTATCATGTTGGTTTAATGATTTTCTAGTGGTTGAATGTATAATTGTGAACAAGTATTCACATTTATGCAGTGAATATTTTTAATTTATTTTACCGATTAAATGAAAATGTGAATGTATGCTATATATATTTATAAATTTGCTCAGTGCAACTTCAAATTTATACAGTAATTTGTGATACTCTGTAATAGCTTGGCATACCAGAGGATGAGTTGGGAAGCCTTGAAGAAGTCGATCAATGGTCTTGTCAATAAAGTGAACGTTTCTAATATAGAAAACATCATTCATGAGCTCCTTCAGGAGAATATTGTTCGGGGAAGGTAAGCCTTAGTATTTTAAAATAACTCTTTTGCTTATCTGGAACATGTACACTCTTCATGTGTACACTGTTGTCTGTGCTATGAGTAAATTTCTGGTGTTAGTCAGAGTTTAGTATTAACCTTAGACCATATTGTCCTATTCAGAATAGTCCCATTCCTGGGAAAGGGATTGTATGCTTGGTGGAATAAAAGAGTGCAACAGATGGTGTGTATTTCCTTTACTTAAGGTTGTGTGTATTTCCTTTACTTAAGGTTTTCCCAATGCATTTTACTTGAATGACTTGTAATTTACACTTGTCACTCTTTTTTTTTTTTGTTTTTTTTTGGTTTTTTTGTTTTTTTGTGAGTGCTTCATTATTTTTTTCTGGTATAAATAGTATTTTAGCCACTATTTAGCAAAACAAGTTTTACTACAGTTACTGTTGGTATTGTTTATTGACGCAGTGTAAAGAAAAGATCATTATGCTTTTGGAGCTTGGTAGGTCCAAAAATAATTCTGTTACATTTCAAACAGATAGCATCACTTTCTCTGTCATGGATTTATTTGAGGAGGAATGCATTACTTTTCATGTGTGTAATATCCATGAGGAAGATCAGAGTCAGGCCACTAGCATAAAAATAAGAGAATTAAGTCATTAAGTAAAATCTGGACAGTGGGCAAATAGTTCCTGAATGTAATTTCTGTTAAAAGTAATAATAAAGGTTCAAGCTTTTGTAGGGCTGCTTTTTACTTGCCTGTATTTCATGTCCCCAAAATTTAATTTTCATACTAGCAATATTATTTTAGTTTAAAAATTAGCTTATTTACTACTTCTAGAATGCACTTGTCTGTGGAAGTTTTTGTGTGTGGTTTATAAATGTCAAAATAATGTATATGAAAAATGGCACCATTTCCCTCCTTAGTTAGTTCTGTACTTCCAAACTTGCACAAAGGTGCATTTAAAAGTAGTGACATGAACTTTTACCTGGCTGTCAAGTCCTTTCCTGAGATTTTAAGTAGATGATAAATAAGAACTGAAACAGACCACTTTCCATTTGTAGGCAAGAAGTAAGTAATTTCAAAATGGAAATGTTCTTTTTCTATGCACTAGTATGAAATGAGTTCTATTCCACTTGTCAATGCCAAAGTAGGAATAAGGTCTCTATGCACGTTGTATTTAATACTCTGTAGGAGTTTTCTTTTTAGGATTTCAATAGACCACAGGGATGGTAGATTTGGATATCATTATGTACTTCTAAGATTCACATTTGGAGGCTTGTTTTGTTTTTATTCTCACCTACATGTAGTCAAGTAGTACAGCAAAAGTCAAATTCTGTGTGCTCCTAAGCATTACAAAAAGCAAAATTGAGAGGAGGGGAAGCAAGTCACAGATTCTTCTCAGACTTGCTTGATAATAAATGTAAAGGAGATCATTTGAATAATAAAAGAACTATTATCTCATCAGTCCTTTGTTTACATTCATTTAGGCTCTAAGTAGTATTTTATAATCAGACGAAGTTCAGATTAAAAAAGGGATAATTGCAGGATACAAGATGGCTTTTT